>JAJLWK010000123.1:0-27301 GCA_030570675.1 Myxozyma neglecta | reverse complement strand
CGAGGGGTGACGCTGGCGTCGCAAAAGTGCAGAAGGAGCCTTGACGGCCTTGGAGGCTAGGAGACGTATACCGCTTCTAGTGCCCATTAGTTTGTTGTAGAAGCGCAAGCTGATACGGTGCGGATTGTGTGAGCAGGTCCACAGGTGGTGTGGTGTCATAGGTGTTGCGCAGAGCGGGCATGTGAGGATGGCGTCTTCATGCTGGAATCGTATGTGGTAGGCAGCGAAATCGCCATGTCCGGTGTAAGCAGTCAAAACAGCATGCACGACCTGTCTGTCAAAGTCATGCAAGCCAAATTTCCAAAGTAGAGGTGCCTCGATTTTTGATTTTAAGTGCGGACGTGTGTCACGGTTATTGGATGCCCACCAAGCCTTAAACTGTCGTCCAAAATCTGCGCGTGCCCACCGTCGAGTCCAGGCTCGAGTAGCAGGGGTTCTGTCGGTCAAAGGTGCAGCCCTCGATGCGCCTTAGGCTGAGGCATGTTATGGTTAGGGCTAAGACTGCCTGCAGAACACGCTACGGACATTTCGAGTTTAACATTTTACACTTCGGCAGAGGCAGCAGGCAGAGGCATGTTAAGGATAGGGCTAAGACTGTCTTCAGAACACGCTACGGACATTTCGAGTTTAACGTTTTACAATTCGGGTTAACAAATGCCCTGGCAACATTTCAACAGTTCATGAATGACTTGTTCAAGGATGTCGATGTGTGTGTTAACCCGAAGTGTAAAATGTTGAACTCGAAATGTCCGTAGCATGTTCTGCAGGCAGTCTTAGCCCTAACCATAACATGCCTCAGCCTAATGCCGCCTCTGCTGCCAGTGATGCCATGTGACGATGTGGTAGGCTGGCTAAAGCCCGTTCTCACAATAGCTAAGGCCTGTTGTGGAGGGACGTGAAGGTCGCTCACAAGGCGTGACTTAGATGTGAGCCGTTGTGAGCGGTGTATCACGTGACAATCTGCCAGACAATATTTTGATGAGTCTCTTAATCTTTGTATGCAGTTGCAGTAGAAGATTGATTATTCCATCAACATCAGTCAATATTAAATAGGAAAACTATTAAACTCTACTTTCAAGTATACTAAAAAGTTTATTGCAAATTAAATGTATTCTGCACATATTTTGGTAAATTGAAATGTCTGAACTGCTACAACAATTAGCTTGTACTGACATAATGGCTGTAATGCATTAAGAGTTGTTGGATAAAGTACATAGCAAGTGTATACTACAATTCCCAACTCGTTGTTTTATAGCTATACACTTTGCAATAAATTCTATCTCTGATCTGCTGATCTCACTTTTCTCGACTTTATTCTCAGATTTCTCAGATTTATATCATCAGTTTTTTCTTATTAGAAATGATACTCAACAATTATTATAATTTTTTTGCTTACTTTTTGTCTTCTGACTTCACTCGACTCCCATTTTCCAATTAATATCATCAGTTGTTCTTCTAACAGAAATGATACCCAACAGATTACATGATTTTTGCTTCTTTTTTCTCTTTACTTTTCACTTTTAATTCGGTTTTCTTAGGTTTTCTTTACCTACTTGGTTGGTTAAATTAAATTTACCCCTTTGTCACATTTCATTTACTCAAGTTTAATTGTTCTAAAGCTGTATGAATCTTTCAAAAGTTTAGATCTATTTTATTTTGTCGATTTATACTGATTACTTGTGATTATAGCCACTTACCAAAAACTGTACTCCCTATCCGCATGGTGTTTACTGAAATTATATTGACTGATTGGATATGTTTAGTTTGGACTAGGTGGTAGTATACTAAAACAAATTCGAGCCCTTTTATGTTTTTATAAAATCAAATCTCTTTACATGCGGATTTATCTCTTTAGTGTTGCTAGTTCACCATTCTTTTTGCTTCGTATGGTACGGATAAGCTTTAAGATAGTCTTTGTGTATAAACTTAACAGAAGGGAAAATACAAATCAGTTGGTTTCTTTGTTTATTGAGGAAAATACCAGTAAAAAGACTAAACAGCAATAAAAGGAAAAAGTTGCTTATTTCTGACTTTTTCTGAATAAAACGAAATTTGTGCCTCTACGTACGCATTTATAAGGCTTTAGGCCTCGAGGTTGGATTATGTCACAAAATGATGATTTACTACAATTTCATTTTGTCTAAATCATTCACTCAAAAGTTAGCCTCATCTATAACACCCATATCCAAATCTTTGTCATTCCCTCCAAATCTTTGTCATTCCCTTATTCTTTTTTAAAAAAAATTTCTAAGATATTAGCCATATTTGCAATTGCCGCCATGCTCAAAGAAAGTGTTCTTTGTAAGTTTGACTTGTCGAGAATTAATAGATAAGCAAAAACCCTAGTGAATCTCAAAGTGGTAATACTAGGGTTTTGTAAATGTTGTCCTTAATTGTGTGCTTCTATTAAAGTCAAGACCCAAATAATACATTTACATTTGCCCA
The DNA here is from genome assembly GCA_030570675.1 of Myxozyma neglecta. Classification (NCBI taxonomy): domain Eukaryota; kingdom Fungi; phylum Ascomycota; class Lipomycetes; order Lipomycetales; family Lipomycetaceae; genus Myxozyma; species Myxozyma neglecta. Next base: position 24,856 of record JAJLWK010000123.1, on the reverse strand, counting down.
AATTTGTTTGACCTAAACAATAAACGACCGTAACAAATATTAAACTAGATCTCACCTTTAATCATGCAAGACAGATAACTAACCTAACGTGCATATAGGTGAGCGTCGCACTCAAGCGAGTGTCGCACTTCTCATCTCTATTATCACAGCAATCTTACTTCTAATCACTCTAAGTTCTGTAATATATACTAAATACACCAGATTTGATAAATCCAACTGATTTATAATTTGTGGGCAGGTTCTGATATTTATGTTCAGTTGATGCGACGCTCCACGCACGTTATTGGGAGTAATAATCAGATATGACGTCATCATAACTCCATGCGGCTGATAACTCCACGATTTTGTCTTTATCGCCAGTCCAATTGGACAAGCGGTACTGCTTTTTAATCGGTTGCGGTTGACTTTGTTAAGAGTACCGTATTTTTCCGTTTCGAGAAAAAGTTTCTGTATCTGATACTGCAAAGTTTTAATTTAGAGTCTGAAAGGGTTAAGGTATATTCTGTACTTCTGCTCAAAGTTCCAACGCGTAACTGGCAGGATTTTTCATAATTTCAGTATCGCTAGTTTAATTTGTTTGATTGGTTAGTGGTCATGGAGAACTCAAACTTGGAAGTTATGAAGTGCGTGGGAGACGCCAAAGATTGTCGAGCTGATAATACCCACGAATCTCTGTTTACTCCAGTCCACACCCCTACAGAAGCCAATAAGGCGACAAACAGCTATTTAATCACTTCTCCATTCCAGCCAATACTTGACTCAGAACCTTCAGTGTTAACTATCAAACGCCATAGAAGAACAGGAACGCGCGCGTACGTCACCGCCAATTCGCTCGCATCACTGAACGCATATATTTCTGAATTATCAGCACCTACGCCGGCAAAATCAGACTTCAAAGCGCGCCCTCCTGCTACTAAACTAGCAATCACTCCGGTACAGCTACGTAACTCGCAGCATTCCTCGGTGACATCGGGTTCCATTAGAGGTCGTTTACAGCCTGGTATCACTGCTTCAACTTTAGAGTTCTTTGCCGAGGGTGCTTACGCTCGGCCTGAAAGTAAAACCGCCGAGAAGTCTGTTGTGGCTGCATCAATATCTGACAGCGAAGATCACACTGCTTGTGATGAACAGTTGGAACGTGCGTATTCTTTTGTATGAGTCTAAAGGTGTCAGCCATGTCATAGGTCTGTCAAAGTGTTTTCTGTTTGGCTGATACTTGACTTGCTTATAGCTTACTATACTAGTAATCTGATATCCTGAATCGTGCAGAAATTTCATTCAATAAGTTTCTGTGAATATCTGTGTATGAAATTACAGCAAAGTAATGAGAGTATTTATTAATGAATATAGCTTTGGCTATGGCACACTATATCTTGCGGATAAAACTTGGTAAAAGTGGATATATTTTACGAGAAGCGCCTGAATTGCAACCAATTTACTGTAGCATCAAGGTGAAACAATCGGTACAATAGCATTATAATTTGAGCAACCTTAGTTCTTTCATCAATATGAATACATCATTTTTCTTTTTCAATTCAAAATGTGAAAATATATCTGCTACTTTTGCATTAATCAATTTCACTCAAGTCTGTTTGCTCATTGTATAATACTATACTAGCCATTGTTACCTTCGTAGCTAAGCTGGTCACATAGCTGCAGAGGCCGAGTAGCTTTGCGACTAAAGATTCAACTTGCCACACAGCTAACATCTATTCAACTCTGCTTACAGTATATGAAAGTCATCAAAGTACAGTTGAGCAATAGTGTTGATATATATGATTCTTGTTGTTTAGCTCTTTTGAATTTGTTCAATGCCATCACTGCAAAAGCCTCCATGCTAGCAAAGTTGGACATCGAAGCGCGTCCTTGTTCTCTTACTATTAGGATCTTTAGTGTGGAAATGCCAAGCTCTACTGAAAGGAGAACTAGGTATCAGGTTTATATGTGATATATAGCTAGAACATGTTATTTATGTGTGAATACTTACCATTTGAGTTTCTGAGTTTCAGAATAGTTTCCATTCTTATTCAGGTTCATGATACCCAGAACTACTAGCCATTAGGTCTACATTAAGATTTGATTTAAATTATTAATATGATTAAAACTGAGTTTGCTTTAAATAAGAAGTCTATGAATTTTGGTCTAGTGCAGTGCATGTGCTCCTCTGCATTTGAATGCGCCAAACTGCTTAATCTCATTTTAATCATGATATTGCTATTTAAATGTGCTGCAGATGAAAAAACGACTCACTTGATTATAGGTGCCAACATGACAAAACTTCTTTATTCTTCTCAGAGTTCGCTACAGGGCTATATCAATTTTGATGAGTGGCCTATGCTTGACCAAGAACTCTTCGAGGTGGCAAAGCATTGCTTCTAACAGATTATCGTTGCAGCAAATACTGCAGCTCTAAAGAGCCAAGCGAATACTGCAGCTTTCAGTGAAGAAAGAGATGTGACTACTGATGATGATGACAATGAAGACGAAGATGTGACTACTGATGGCAATGAGTATGGAGATGTCATGGTCAAGAAATATGATCCTATTAAGTTAGTACAAAAGACCTCTGAGTTTGCTCGCTCTGAGCATTCCAAAAGTAACATTTTGAGATCTTTCTATCACATAACTAAATATCTCATGAGAAAATGGGATACCTGTCATATGATAGAAAGATCTCAAAATGTTACTTTTGGAATGCTCGGAGCAAGCAATCAAAAGTGTTTCAAGGATTCACTTTACTTTCGGAGCTTCAAGCATACCCATGTTAATCAAAAAGCACAGACTGTCTTACATTAAGTTTAATGTACTAAACTAATAAATTAGAAGCTGGCACTGACCAAAGTGACTAGTTTACTAGCCAGAAAAAGTGCTTTGAACTTTGATCTTGCTGGTATACATGTTGCACTTGATTGCTTTGCAAAAGATCCAAACAGCACATCTCACTCTCATAATCCGAGCCATCTCCCAGACCCTACCTTTTGCGCTCTGTGCCATTCTCCGACACAATAGAGCATCGGTTTTAGGAATGCAGTTTCATTCATCCTTACTGGCAAAGGATTGGTTGGGGACAAAGAGAGGCCATTGGAGGATCCCTGTTCGATCTCACGCGTGTGAAATGACATGCCTACAATCTTCACAAGTTACATCAATTGCACCTCGCCCTTCGAGGTGGCTGCAACAGGTGGAACACGCCATTTCAGATATCGAATGCTACTTTGAGCTGGAACACGACATTAACTAGTAGACCAGGGACCAGTATGAAGGGCACAAGGGGTTAGGTGGTTCTTAAAGTTTATGTAAAGACACGGTCAGCCCTATTTCAGTTCTATTCACTCATATTTGTCTCTTTTTGATCCTCGCTATATTTATCATTGTAATCTTACTATGAGACATGAAAACAAGAGCGCAGTGAAGGCTGATAGTTCGACAGCCCATGATTATCTATTCAGCTTCCACCTTAGTAAATTGCAGATTGATGAAGTGCGTGGATGAATGCTATTGCTTTTTATTGCACAGAGATTAGAAGCTTCACAGTTTGCTTTTGGTGACCTTCAATCTGTATAAACTTAACAGAGACAGAAGTACATATACTAAAAAGTAATATACTGCAAATGTAATTTGTTCTAAAATAGCTATATTTTGGTGAAGGGTTTCTTTATAGTAGAGGAAAAATACCTCTAATGAGGCAGCTCGGAGGGCCTCTGTGGCAGCATTAAGTTGGTCTTGCATGTTGCCTATGTTGAAAGGTTGTATTATTGATTGAGTCTTTTTTCATTCTCCTGTCCCTCTACCAGGATATATCACCGTTTTCCTATGCTCTACAGACCCAGTCTTGTCACACCTTGCCAGAAATGCCGACTTTGGTGCTCTGGTGGTCCATAGCTCTACTCGGGACTTATTTAGGAGATTGACCTTCCTATTATCCTTTCGGGTAAACTCATGGAGAGAACAGAATGTGCATCTGAGGACCCCTTCACCTGATCCAGTAGAGGTCACAGCAGCTGAGGTCTGGCAATCACAAATGCCTTACAATGCAGAAACCATAGCTTTGCAAGATAACTATATTATCGATCGGATTTCAGATCATCAAGGGAGTTTACCCACACCCATTGTTAATGTAGTGCAGCAGTTGTTGAAGAGTGGACAGATATTTGCACATGAAAAGACGCTATTAAAGAATCAGGTATCCATACTAGTAGATATGAAAAAAGCTCACAATAAATGGCATAATGCTTAAAAAATGTGAATACAGAATAACTGCATACTTAATATCATAAATGCTCGTGTTTTAACAGATGTTACACAAAATCAGAGATCGTCAAAGTCTCAGACAGTTGAAGAATGGGGTTCATCAACCAGAGCAAAGCCGTCTCAAATACAATGTAGTATCTGCAAACAACCAGGACACTATATATAAATCAACCTGCTCTATTAATACAAACTAGCCTATTTGTTTAATTTTTTGTTATAAGTATTTAATAAAGTGTGTTGTGGTAGAAAGAAAATTGATTTCGCAATTGGCTGTTTGAGGAAATCCGCCACTGACTATTAAAGTATGTTAGTACTCAAAAGTTGCTTACTTATTATCTAAGCCATAAATCTACGGACGGCGCTCTGAATATTTAGCCGTCATACAACACCATGGAAAACTCGAGTGCTCCTACTAGTATATCACTTTCGCAGTTTATCAGCTTTTCTAAGCAGCCTCCTCTTGAGAAAAATATCTTTGAATTAGCCAGTTATCGGTTTCACCAAATACTAGATAAAGCCGAAGCTGCAAATACTGAACAGCTAGCGAAAAATAGCTATGATCGTGTGAAGCTAGTTCGACTATCGTATGAGTATGCTAGATCTGAGCATTCACAAAGCAGCATTCTCTGTGCATTCTTCTACATGATTGGAATCTCATTTGACGATAGCATATTTCATAATAGGGACATTGATTTAGATGGGGCTACTCTGGAACGAGGTTGCCAGGCTACATTTAGATTGGCAGCTGAATTGTTTGAGAAATTTTTTTTGCCACGTAAGTAGTTCTGGTTACCTTTGAATTTTTGATGCCGAGCTTACCGTCTCTCAATTAGTCAAAGCATGCAATCTACAAACACCCCAGGTATCACCTGAAGGTAGTCCAATCATTCAGCAAGGTGAAGGAGTAGATCAATCATTTTCTAAAACTCTGGAACAACTTTCAGCTCTTCGTAGAGAGTGTCTAATTCGCGACCACTACAGATGTGTTATTTGCCGAAGAATCGACAGAAAGGAGTTTTTTAAACGGCACAAATCATCTGGAAAGTATGCCCATGATGATGAAGGAAACCCGCTTGTAGAACAGCGTGCAGATGTGTTGGAAGTCGCACACATCTTTCCTTGCCTACTCACAAATAAAGGCACAGGTACTGAGTTGGTAAGACATTATTGTTTGTCCTTCATGATCTGTACTGATTACTACTAGAATGAAGCCAAACAAACTGTTTTAGCTATCTTAAACATGTTTGACCCTGGAGTTACATCTTTGATTGAGGATGCCAATATAAATAAACCGCTAAATGCGCTTACCATGACCGCTGATTTTCGTCTTTGTTTTGGAGAGTTTTGGCTGTTTTTCAAACCGGATCCTTCAAGGCCTCACACTTATCAAATAGACTCATTTTTGTCTAAGGCCACATTTGACAATTTACTTCCAGTCACCCAATCTTTATTTGAAGATAAATTTGACACAATTGAGCCACCCTCTGCGCGACTCCTAGCTTTGCATTGTGCTATAGCTCACATTCTTCATCTTTCTGGAGCAAACTATTACATAAACAGAATTTTTAAAGGTTATGAGACAATGGGAATTGAGTCAGATGGTTCCACTGCGCTTAATCATTTTGTCAAGCTTCGGCTGGATGGTTGGTAGATTGGTCCAATGTACCACTGAGTTATTGTTAAGTCTCATGGCAAATAACTGTGTTCAAGTAAGTTGCTGAGATTGCTGCTTCTTTGTTCTATCTCTTAGATGGTAGTATTGGCGAACCGAAAGTGTTAGATGCACCATTTAATGTCTTTGAACTAAATTCAATTCAATTCAATTCTAAACCTGAATTTTGAAGTCTTAACCAAAGAGGTTTGGAGCAGAACTTGTAATACTTCTGACGCTAATTATATTACCATATCACCCATCGCCTGGTTTTCTCTTTACGCGCGTTTCGCCTCCAGGTTGTCGAACACGTAGCGTGTTAAAGATTTTTAGCCATAATATTAGTGTACGCAGACACTCATATTTTGGTCATGATGTACTTGCTAAATGAAAGTTGGTTCAGAGGAAGTGGAGCCGAACGCAGCCGTATATCAAATATGGTGTTTATCATTTTAAAAGGGCAATCATCTTAAGGTTTTGGGCTGTATTGAGAATTGGCCGATCATGCAGTTATTGTATTGCTCAATAGTCTCCCAATTATTGTAGTATTATAAATAAAGTATCCTATAAAATTATGCTGCAGGAAGTCCCTTTTTGAGCTTTCGATTGTTGAAACGTAATTCTTTGTAAAACATATCTTCAAGAGTAAATAGAGCTTTCTGTAAAGTAGGCATTATTATTGTCTGTTCTTTACATACTGCTTAGCTTCAATAATTACTTTGCTAGTATATTGTTAGCGTCAGCAGGTGGACACATTCTCTACAAAGAGCTTCAAGGCGGGTTGCCAACAAATGGTTCAGATTGACTTCTAAACTTTTATACCGACGTAACATGATCTGCGCTGTAATTAAAATATATTCTATGTATCAACAGGCGATGTTACATTTATTACCAATTCTCCATCATCATCATCATCAACAACAAACTAATAACTCCTTCCAAACATACACCATTCAATAGCGTCCTTACCACAGGCAGCACACTTTGTCTCGCCCTTAACAATTCCCTCAGGCTGCTCAAAAGGAATACACAAACTCTTAGCACCCATGGAAGGAGCACGCTCGTCTTCAGCCTCAGTGGTGTCTTGTCGCGCAGACCGGTCCTTAATTTCATCTTCACAAGCCATAACTCCACACCATGGGATCTGGACAAGATTCTTTGCGTTCAAAGCAGGGACGAAGTCCTCCCACTTGGTGACACGAATAACATGCGAGTCAAATTGTTCTTTAGCCTTTGAGTACATCTCGTCGTGGATGGCGTCCAAAACAGTGGGGATAGCACTCTCAAGATCAGCAAGTGCAACTGTATCCTTAGCACCAGTTGTACGGCGGACGATAGTGACCTGACCCTTTTGCATGTCCTTAGGTCCGTACTCGATTCGCAATGGGACACCCTTCAGTTCCCAGTCAGAGAACTTCCAGCCTGGAGAGTAGTTGTCTCGGGTATCAGCAACGACACGAACGCCAGCCTTCTTCAATCGCGCAGCGATATCATCGACACCGTTGCTGATGGCAGACTTGTCCTCCTCGGTGGTCTTTGCAGTAACACCGCAAGGAATGACAACAACCTGGTATTGAGCCACACGAGGAGGCATGACAAGACCCTTGTCGTCACCGTGGACCATAACCATGACACCAATGCTACGGGTAGACAGACCCCAACTGTTCTGCCACACATTGATCTTCTCACCAGAGACGTTAGGGTCTTCAACAGTAATACCAAACATCTTGGAAAAGTTCTGGCCAAGGCAGTGAGAAGTAGCACCCTGAATTCCACGTCCAGTAGCAGGAATGTAACCTTCAGTGGTAGTAGTGAAAAATCCACCCGCAAACTTCTCTTTCTCAGTCTTGCGTCCCTTGATGACTGGCACAGCCAGCAACTCCGAGTATACACGGGCATACAAATCCAAGATCTGAAGAACCTCCTTCTCAGCTTCCTCCTGAGTCAAAAAGGCAGTGTGACCCTCTTGCCACAAAAACTCTCTAGTACGCAAAAATGGCTGAGGGTGCTTGAATTCCCAACGAACGACAGAGTTCCACTGGTTAAGCTTGAGGGGAAGATCGCGGTGACTTCGGATCCACTTGGCGTAGTAAGGGTACATGACGGTCTCGGATGTTGGACGAATGGCAATGGGTTCCTCGAGATCGGTGTCACCACTACTTCGATTAGCATCGTGATGTGCAAATAGCGACGGAAACTTACGCTTTAGTAACCCAGGCAACCTCAGGAGCAAATCCCTCTACGTGATCCTTCTCCTTCTCAAGGACACGCGATGAGACAAACATAGGGAAGTAAGCATTCTGAACACCAAGTTCCTTGATCTGAGCATCGAACCATCCTTATACTTGTAAGTATCCAACTTCACGGCTCCAGAAACGTTACTAACCTTGGATCTTTTCCCAGACGGTATATGAGCCAGGCTTCATGATATAGCAGCCAGAGACATCATAGTACTCAAGCATCTCGCCCTTCGTGAGCACCTGCTGGTACCACGAAGGAAAATCCTCATTTTTAGGAGCAGTGATACTGATCAAAGGCGCTTTTGCTGTTAAAAGTTAGTCACTCAAGTATTAAAGCAGTTTTGTAGCAATTTTGGTCACTGACAGTCGGCTCTTTCTTTCTTAGGAGCCATTGTAACAATTAACAATCAACAGAATAATATATATAAATCCTGTAATTAATAAAGCAGTTTGAGCAAACAATTGCAAAGTCTACTCTAATATGCACTTCTATTTATTTTTCTGTCTCTCGAAACACGCAAACCCAATTTTCACAAGCCGCATTTCAAATCCCGGGTCACGTGCAGTATCACGTGCTAATGCTTACAGGCAAGTGCGCTGTTTGTACTAGGTCTTTGTGCCTGGGACGCGCCTGGAGAAAAAATAAGAAGACCTACGCGTTTGCAGCTAGAAAGAGGACAGATACGAAGCTCTGCAACGCGGAAATAGAGTCAGAAATCGTGCAAAATGTCGCAGATGTTCAACAATGCCGCGTCTGACACGCTTTGTATGTTTTTTGATATGGGCATTGAATGATATGGAGCTGGTGGGCTAACTTGTTACAGTCCTTAATGGACAAAAGCTGAGCGGGAACGATATCAGAGATCAGAACGTGCTGGCGACGCAGGCGATTGCCAATGTGGTAAAGTCGTCTTTGGGACCAGTCGGTCTTGACAAAATGCTTGTCGATGACATTGGTGTATGTTTAATAGCTGAGTACGGATCTGGCAATGAGTTGCTAACTATTGCTTTAGGATGTCACTGTTACAAACGATGGAGCCACAATTCTCAGCCTTTTGGACGTCGAGCATCCCGCTGGAAAAATCTTGGTTGAGCTTGCTCAGCAGCAGGATCGTGAGGTTGGTGACGGTATGTTTTTTTATTGATATGCTGAAAGGAACTCGACTAACAATCTATTTCCAGGAACTACTTCAGTCGTCATTATTGCGTCTGAGTTACTCCGCAGAGCAAACGATCTTGTCAAAAATAAGATCCATCCAACCACAATCATTACTGGATACCGACTTGCGTTGCGAGAAGCCATCAAATATCTTAACGAAGTTATGAGCGTGAAGGTTGATGCCTTGGGAAAGGACGTTTTGATCAATATTGCAAAGACCAGTATGTCGAGTAAAATCATTGGAAGTGACTCTGAATTTTTTGCTGCTCTGGTTGTTGACTCTTTACTTGCTGTGAAATCAACAAATAACCGTGGCGAGACCAAATACCCCGTTAAAGCTGTCAACATCTTGAAAGCACACGGAAAATCCAGTTTAGAGTCTGTTCTTGTTAAGGGCTACGCGTTAAATTGCACAGTTGCCAGTCAGGCAATGAAGACGAGCATCACTGGTGCTAAGATTGCTTGTCTCGACATCAACTTGCAGAAAGTTCGTATGCCTCTTGGTGTTAGCATCACAATCGAAGATCCCGATGAGCTGGAAGAAATCCGCAAGAGAGAAAACACAATTGTGCTTGAGCGTGTTGCAAAGATCATCAACGCTGGAGCAAATGTCGTTTTGACGACCAAAGGAATTGACGACTTATGTCTTAAATCCTTTGTCGAAGCTGGTGTCATGGCTGTGCGTCGCTGCAAGCGCGAGGATTTACGCAGAATTGCCCACGCTACTGGTGCCACTCTTATCAACAGCATGTCCAATCTTGAGGGTGAAGAAGTTTTTGAGCCTTCTTACCTCGGTTTTGCCGACGAAGTTGTTCAGGAGCGCATTTCTGACGATGAGTGTATCCTTGTGAAGGGCACCAAGGCATTTACTTCTAGCTCAATTATTTTACGCGGATCGAACGGTAAGAAAAATAGAATCTTTCGTTCAAATTAAGTGCTAATTATATAGATTTCCAACTCGATGAAATGGAGCGGTCAGTTCATGATTCTTTGTCCGTCGTCAAACGTGCACTGGAAAGTGGCAGTGTCGTTCCTGGTGGAGGTGCAGTAGAAACGGCACTTAGCATTTACCTAGAGAACTTTGCTACAACTTTGGTATGTTCAATCAAAATGGCATCATATATGGTGCTAACATTCACTACAGGGAAGCCGAGAACAATTGGCTATCGCAGAATTTGCGACTGCGCTTTTAGTTATTCCCAAGACACTAGCAGTTAATGCCGCCAAAGACTCATCTGATCTTGTGGCCAAACTACGGTCATACCATGCCACCAGTCAGAGCGCTCCATCGACTGACCTGAAAAAGAAGGGCTACAAGAACTACGGACTCGATCTCTGGAAGGGCAAGGTTGTTGATGAGATGAAGGCTGGTGTTCTTGAGCCTAGCATGAGCAAGATCAAATCCCTTAAGAGTGGTATGTACACATTTATCAGTTTCTATGAGTTTTCATTTACTGACATTACCTAGCACTTGAGGCGTGTGTCGCCATCCTTAGAATTGACACTATGATTTCAGTACAACCTGAACAGCGCGAAGAAGATCCTCACGGACATTAAGTAAAATTCAAGGCAAGGAGTAGCGATGGATAATGCATTGTAAATATGATAGTGTCAGAGTAATGTATTCCACTTCAAACACAGGTTAAGAAGCCACAGTGGCTCACAATACTGTGATCAAGTGACTCAGTCACATATGTAGAAGGTTAGGGCGCGTGCGATAACAGAGCGGCCAATCAAGCCCCGGGTATCGCAATAAGGTTTCAAAACCAAACTTTGGGCGTCCAGTTTGTATGAGAAATTGCTAAATAAGGTGCGAGCTAATGCTCAATACAGCCTAGCACAAAAGCCTAAAGAGCGGCAGATAAGTTTGCTATCCAAAGAGCGAGCGGTGGCAGTCCACAATCGCCAAAGCCAGCCCAGCGAAGATTATCCCTTTCCTTTCCTGCTCTCCTTCCTCTTCTTTTGCTCGACTTCGTCTCCACACCCCTTTTTTCTTTCTCCTCTTCGATCCAGCCATCAATTCTCAATAAGTAAACAATGGGTTCTGCTGCTGTCATTGGTTCCATCGCCCTTCTCGGCGCTTTTGTCGTCGGAGGCTGTACGTTGTCTGGTTTCTTTCCACTGGTTTTTCTTCCTGCTGCTGCAATCGCCAACCGGCTCTACGTCGCTATTCATCCATTTTCCTTTTCTTTTTGCGAGTGATTAAATAACGAACGATTTACATCAGAAAAACAACTGTTATACGATACAAGGAATTGCTGTCATGGATGGATGTGTGGCTGTAGTGATTGGCGATTGGTGCTATGCATCGGCTAAGGCGAGTTGTTATCGCCGCTGATCAAGTCAGCTCGCAAGTACTGTTTTGACAATGCAGAGCAGGAAGGAAAATCAGTTTGAAAATTGAAAGGATTGAGTAAAATACTGACTTTGCTGCTTTAGACATGCTTTTCACCGGCTCTGGTGAGGACTTCAACGTCGGAAAGTTCCTCACTACCACCTCTCCTTACACCTGGGCTTCCCTCGGAATCTCCCTTTGCATTGGTTTGAGTGTTGTTGGTGCTGCTTGGTATGTTTATATATTATCATTAATATTCAATTTGAGCGCATAAACTCCGACTTCTGGGTGCAGATAGTTACTGCGTCATATTTTGCTTATCGTAGCAGAGTGCTAACTTTCTTTGTAGGGGTATCTTCGTCACCGGTACTTCTATTGTCGGTGGTGGTGTCAAGGCTCCCCGTATCCGAACCAAGAACTTGATCTCTATCATTTTCTGTGAAGTCGTCGCCATTTACGGTGTCATCATGTCCATCGTCTTCTCGGCCAAGCTTGCTGCCGTTGTTGGACCCGATCTCCTTACCCCAGAAAACTACTACACCGGTTACGCCCTCTTCTGGGGTGGTCTTACTGTCGGTTTCTGCAACCTTGTCTGCGGTATTGCCGTTGGTGTTACCGGTTCCACTGCTGCTATTGCTGATGCCGCTGACCCATCGCTCTTCGTCAAGATTCTTGTCATTGAAATTTTCGGTTCCGTCTTGGGTCTTTTCGGTATGTTTCAAGCTCATTCTAGTTCCAAGCCCAGTAACTAATATTCTTTTGCAGGTCTCATTGTCGGTCTGCTGATGACTGGTAAGGCCCAGGAGTTCCAGTAAATTTTTCTCACTCAAACCCTATGGAAATGATTTAAGAAAACGGAGTGGTAAATATTTATTTGGTGGTAGGGAAGGATATCAAATGAAAGTGGGTGCGATAGATAGATGATCGACGAGAGAGGGGAGCAGATTTAACACGAATGCATTAAACAATTCCAAATCATTTTTTTTATTCAAAAGACGGTCATCTTATTTTTTTATTCAAAAGACGGTCATCTTATTTCTTTATTTTCATACAAGGTATACATAATTGAATGAACTTGATGTTTGATTTCCTTGACTTATTTCTTTTAATTTTTTTTATATTTTTTTTATATTTTTGATTTTGGTAGATGGCTGGTGTTTTTTTCTTATTCCATTGTGTGTTTTGTAAGTCATATATTGGGTTGCGGGGCGAATCAGTTGTGGGTTTCTTTATAGACGAAAATAACGTTAAAACATTATCCGCTTGCTTGTCTCACGACAAATTTCCACTGTAGACATACCATCCAACTATCTATATATATTACATATCTGCATCTGTATAGTACAAAATCTTATTTACACTATATACCAAGCTCGTCGACCAACCGAGAGATATAGAACTCTCGAATATCAGCAGGAACTTCATTGAATTGTTGCTTAATCTTAGCAATCAAAGCGCGTCCATCTTCGTATGCTTTTAAATCACGGTTCCCGTAGACATCTCTTCCAGCAGAATACAGTTTCGTCTCCAAATCTTTCCAAAAAACATTGATTGAGATGCTCGGTTCCAAAGGAATAGTAGCATGAATCCACATTGCAGGAATAACAAGTATATCACCGGGGTACATCACCGCTTCTATAGGATGAACATCTGCTATCTGACTATTCTTTTCGTCAAATATATTCTGGATTGTGGATGAGGAAGCACCAGCTGGGAATGATAGTCTCGAAACATCAGTCGGAGGGTACATGCGAACTCGTTTCGACCCGCTCACTTGAACTAATACATTTGCCATGACCTGAACTGTTAATACACATGGTTTTCTCTAGTTGGCAAATTGAATACATACATCATAGTGAAGCCACATCCCAACTCCAGCACTAGACACGCGGAATGGCGATGAAAATTCTCTTCCACCAATAAATTCTAAAAGAGAAGATGGTAATACAAAATCTGCTGCTATTTCGGGAAAATCCGTAGCAAATACCGCAGGTTTTGAAGAAGGTTTTGACGATGACAGTGACCGCAAATAATATAACTCTTTGAGCGACCCATCTGTGGTGTTATATACATGATCAATGAAGTCTCCAAACTGCATGATTTCGTAACGGAAATTCTTCTCCTGGAAATTCATAGATTTCACACTACTGACATGCGCATTTATACTTCGAGAAGAGCCAACTTTTGTCTTCAAATAATCAGGAGTCCAAAGCTTAGAACACGGTCCAATATCGGCAGATCTCACTAGAACGGCCTCTCTAGCGGCGTATATGGCTTTCCAATCGTCAGTCGTCTTCGGATTTGCTGACGGAATTGACCGAACCAAGTAAATTTGACCTGATGAACTGCCTAGCTGCTTTTTAAGCGCAGCGTTAGTAGTTTCCGATGAAACTGGAGTAATCGAGGATTCATCAATTGCAAACCACCTGGTATCATATTGAGAGCTTGAAGAAATAACCGTTATCTTGTTCCAACAAGCACCAAACGAAAAACAAACAGCACCACCTCCCACAATCACAATTTCTTTTGTTGGAAGCACATGCATGCTAAAACCGACTAACATTGGGAAATCTGACAGTTTCTGTGGGATTGCCAGATTCGTTACTGTTAAGTCGGTTAAGTCAATGAGCTGAAATGATCTGTCCATCTCGAGTAATCCTTTACTTGAGATACCTCCAGCAAGCAAGACTGCATGTTCGTCCCACTTAGCAAGCAGAGAGCCTGCACGGGCAAATATGTTGGTGGAAAGTGACTTTAAGATGACTTTGTTGTCTTGAATGGTCCATCTATACGCATCTTCATGAATGTTTCCGAATCTATCGAATCCACCAGCCACAATACCGTAATCTCCTAACCAGCACAAATTAGGAGATAACCTTACTCCCAACAGGTTTTCACACTCTAGTTCTATCCAAGTATCGGTTTGGCTGTTATACATAATCCATTCTGACTGGGTTGCTTCGTCATGATATCCACCAAAAACAACAGTCAGTTCAGATCCACAAAAAGTCATAGAATGTCTATATCGATAGCATGGCATCGATGATTTTTTCTCCCATTTGTGCGTTCTCGTGCTAAAAATCCAGCTATCGGAACAAGGCGTCACTGGAGATCCACGACCTCCTGTGACCAGAATTCTTTCAGAATCAAGACTAACAGTAGAATGACACATTCGAGCAGAGGGGAACGTATGATTATCAACAGTAAATTTATTTTCATTATCGGTAGAAAGCAGTACACTAGAAGATAATCTTGAAGATGTTCCCAAGCCACCAAAATACACCAATCCGGCTTCTGTAGGTGAAACCGAGGCCCATCGTCTTTTGAACTCTGATTCACTAGCACTGCTAAGATACCATTCAGCACTCTTCTGAAAATCAACAATTACTTGAGGCTCTGCGAGTTTTGTGGCTGGACTCGCTGTGTCTGCTACAAGCAGCACGTAATGTTGACAGAATAAAAAGAACTCTTCCCACTCATCGAATGATTCAACAGCTTCTACCTTCATTTTGTCATCCAAAGGTACATCATTTTGCCAAAAGCTATGTAAATCTTCTGAATGAACTGACTTCCATCCTCTGGTATAAAATCTCTCGGCTTGAGCTGTCGTCGTAGAGTATTTAGATATAGACTTCAAAGGAGTTTTCAGTCGGTTAAAATGACTTATCATCTTTCGCGAAAAGGGGTGCGTGCTGCCTCCTGGTAAAATTTGCTCCAGAAGCGCAAAGCGAGCACCTCCGCGACTTACTGTCGACGCCCATTCAATAACTCTGTCTGCGTCAATCGTTTCCATATAGGTTAAAGATACTTCAGCTATAAACAACAAGTCGCACTCGGAACCAAGAACTCCACACTTTAAAAGAGTCTCCTCTAAACCAGACAAATCAGACAGATCGCAACCAATTGCAATATAGGTATTGCTAGCTAATAGCACTGATTTGGAGGGCGTAGCATCTTTTTGTGGTCCAATGACTTGCTGTAAATCACTCGATTCTTTGATCACGGAGGCCTTGATTTGCATTAAATCAGAATAATCGATATCCACAAAAACGGTTTTATCTTTATCAGTCGTCCGTTTTGCTAAGTATTGAAACGGTAAAGGATCACTGTTCTCACGGTCAAAAAAGAGACTGGAAAAAACTTTCAGATATTCACATACTATCCACAACCAAGATTAATAATAATTTTTCGTCGACCATCATCCACATTCATAAACTAAAATAATATCAGCACTTATACATTTCATTTTCAGCATGATGAAGACCCTGCTCACCTGTTTTACAGTGGTATGAACAGCTTCCATACGAATCCAGTAACCTCTATTAATTAATGGGGCTCTTCTCTGTGGCTTTTTCACGAAATAGCGGAAAAAATGCGCATTTTCAAATGGGAATTGTGCATCAGCAGAAGCATGAGAAGACTGTGGGTAGTATAAGCGCTCGACGGAGCGTTTTGAGACTATTGATGAGCCATTGGTTTCTTGAATAGCTTTGTCGCTGTTTAGTCTGGCTTGCGCTTTACTTCCCTTTCCCGTTTTTAAAACCACCGGTTTTTGTACCGGCATAACGTAAAGAGTTTTTATTTCTGTAACCTGAAATTATAGACAGCGAAAAAACTCCAAGGTAAAACTTTTGAAGGAATCGCGATGTAGCGTCCACCGCTTTTTTTACATAGATTAAAGTTCTGATGTTCATCTGCTCGTGTGGCTGTGTAGTCATGGGCATCAAACGATGCCATA
The DNA here is from genome assembly GCA_030570675.1 of Myxozyma neglecta. Taxonomy (NCBI): domain Eukaryota; kingdom Fungi; phylum Ascomycota; class Lipomycetes; order Lipomycetales; family Lipomycetaceae; genus Myxozyma; species Myxozyma neglecta. The sequence goes on along the minus strand of JAJLWK010000123.1, from coordinate 8,482 downwards.
GCTAGCCAGGTTCCGATTCACAGATTTTTAAAGTTGGTACTTTACTTGTCAGAATACATGAAGCAAGTTAACCTCTGAGGCTGTAGTTCAAAAATAGAAATCATTACTAGCCGGAAAATTTCAGCTTTGAGCAGGTTGCAATCAGATAAAGCTGACTAACATGTGGCAGAAACTTTAATTATGAGCCACAACTAACCGGTGGGTTTAGCAACCCATTTTAGTGAAACATACTGTGATCGAGGCGTAGGACTGTAAATATGGTGAATGGATCACCTTGCTATTCTTCGCTCTGCCAATCTGGAGATTTCGTTTCCCTTGGTGAAATCGCGATAGTTCGGGTAACGCTTCCTTTGAATCTGAAAAGATATTTTTCTGTTAGTCAGAAAACCTCATTTTACTAATCAATCTTCGCAGTCGGTCTACGGATTCAGGTTCACTATTTGTTTTGAGCTTCCCGAGTCATGGAGTCTCCGGCTGGGAGTCCACAGCTCAATCATTACGATGATATGCTGAATTTTATAAACTTCAATCAAGACTTCAGCTGCATTTCAGTCGGTACCAAGCATGGGTATAAAATATACAACTGTGACCCGTTTGGTAAATGTTTATTTAAAGGTATGAGGACAGATTAGTTGTGCGAGTACGTAGCTATCAGAGATAGTGGATAGCAAAGATTTATGAAGATCGAACTGGCACTAACCTTTTATGATATTTAGCTGATGGAGGCATTGGTGAGTTCATAGAATGAAAAATATCATTGAGCTCTTCTAATTATTCAGCTATCGTTGAGATGCTGTTTTGCACGTCGCTTGTCGCGCTAGTAGGAATTGGAGATCAACCTGCATTATCACCCCGACGATTGCACCTGACAAACACAAAGGTTATTACCTGCTACTCTATTGGACGCGCATTTACTGATTTTTGGACTTTAGAGGCAATCGACAATTTGTGAACTCACATTTCCGACTTCAGTTCTTGCGGTTAAATTGAATCGACGTCGACTGATTGTTGTGCTAGAAGATCAAATCTACGTATATGATATAAGCAACATGAAGCTCTTACACACAATAGAAACTGCACCAAACTCTAACGGTATTTCCAATCATGACTACTACAAGCATGCATCTATTGACACGTGTCTAGCTATATGTGCATTATCGCCTTCTTCTGAAAATTGTTACATTGCGTACCCTTCACCGGCAGCGTCCAATAATCAAAATACTCCAGGGATACCGAACTCCGGATCTTACACTTCTCAAGGCCAAGTGCCTTCTTTCACGCAAGGCACAGGCGACGTGCTAATTTTTGATGCCCTGGCTATGCAGCCTATTAATGTCATTGAGGCTCACAAGTCTCCGCTATCATGTGTGGCCTTAAATCAGGACGGTACCATGCTAGCGACTGCATCTGATAAGGGAACAATTGTTCGAATCTTTTCTGTTCCAAATGGAGCAAAGCTTTTCCAGTTTCGAAGAGGCTCGTATCCATCCAAAATTTACTCAATCACATTTAACATCACCTCAACTCTACTCTGTGTTAGCTCTGCGACTGACACAGTTCATATATTTAAAATTGCAGATGTAGAAGATGAGACAGATTCCGGCATTCCTGAAGAGGGAAGACGAAAAAGCTTTTCGTCTGATTCGGGTTCACCACCAGGCATGAACGGAGGTATCTTCGACGCCATGATGGATGGGAAAATACGGAACGGCGCTATGCGGTAAGAATCTTTACATGGAGTGGTGAGCTTTACTAATTTGAACAGAAATCTGATTAGACGTTCCTCGCAAACCTTGGGCCGAAGCATGGCTGGAAGAGTTGGAGGATATCTTCCCACAGCGGTCACAGAAATGTGGGAACCTCAGCGTGATTTTGCGTACGTTAAGCTTCCACAAAGGGGGATCAAGAGCGTTGTTGCTATCAGTCCTACGTCGCCCCATGTCATTGTCGTGACTTCTGAAGGCTTTTTCTATCAATACAGCATTGATCTGGATAAAGGTGGAGAGTGTACTTTAATAAAGCAATACTCGTAAGTAACGATACATTAGATTGTTGCAGATGATTGATTCTGACTTGTTGTTTAGACTCCTTGATAATGGCGAAGAAAACACACCTCTTGCCGAGACGGAGTTGACTGATTGATTGAGATTAAATAGTGATTAATTGAATTTAAATAATCGGATTGATTGACATGTTTGCTGATTTCTCAATCAGTCTACTTTGCTTCTGTTACGACCTGTGGTATAGGAGGTCAACCCTAATTTTAGATTTACCACCTGCATTCGTTTGATCTTTGAATTTTTGCAATAATTTTCTAATACTGCTATTTTTGTTTCCTATCTTGTGCTGTCATGTCTTTGTGGCTTGATTGATACTAGCCATTGTGTTTTATATTTATTCACCTTGGGTTCACGCGTAGTTGGTGTCCTTGTTGTTCTTGTTTTTCATTTTTATTGTTCAATTGATCATTTTTCGGGACGCGTCATAATGATGACTCAGTTTCTCCATTTCTGTTTTGTGCATTTAACTCTGTTTGAGCATCAATCAAGAAGTAACGAACTGATATGTACCGGGCAAATCGGAATAGCTGTAGGGTTAGTTGCCGAGATCCTAGAGAAGAAATTTAAGCTTCACGTGGCAGCGGGACTAAGGCCCGGTTAACCACAGTTTAGCTTCTCTTGCCATGAACGCCCGGCTGTAACCGAAAGAAGTAATTAAACCCCGAAGCTAGAGGAGTCATCCGGGATGTGTTTCGATTCTGGCTATCAACCGTGCTTCCATTTTCAAGCTCTAGTTTTTTTCGCCGAGTATACATGAATCGAAGTCTTATCAGAATAAATACAGTAATCAGCACAACAGTAGACTTTCCATACCCATGTGTAGCAGACGAGCTTGTTGCGCCCCGTGCATTACGAAAATGGAGTAAAGCGCGAAACGCTAATCGGTTGTGCGTAGGTTCAATGATAACATTAGCCTTACCGCCAAACCAACGGACAGCAACCCACTTCCAGTGGCGGCCTGGCGGTCTAAGCTTCATTATTTTGCAATAGTGTCTGTGCACTCATAGCGCACTATATAGTCCCAGATACCAGTTATGGCGTCCAATAGTTCCACGTCGCATCTCTTAGAAAACACAGGTACGTGGCTATCGGGATCCAATACAGAATTGTCCTGCCATTGAGTATGCAAGAGTCTAAATTTGAAAAAGAACACACCGTCGCTCTCGACGATTCTGTCTCTGCTTTAGGCGTTGCAGTATTTGGCGATGATACATTGGGAGTAAAGTCACGATATCCTTTGAAAGATGTTGCGATTGCTGAAACTGGTGGAGAGCAATTGAACACAGAATTAGTGGACGATGGAATCGACAATGAGAATGTCAACGAGTCATGGAATCATCCACGACGCAACATTTATCGTGTTGGAGTCACATTTGCTGTATTTATTTTAATGGGATTGAATGATGCAGCTACTGGAGTATGTGCTCTTTGTGCTTTATTATGGGATATTGCTAACTGTATTCATTATGTTAGGCTCTGCTGTTACAGGTAATTAATTGTTTGTTCAAATCTGCTTCGAAAAGTCACAAATTTGTTGACCCCTCGCATTTAGATGGAAAGCTGGTATAATAAAAGTTATACAGTAATCTCTTTGTGTTTGCTTGGCCCCGCCCTTGGGTATATGTCAGCTGCTGTATTGAATGCAAGCTTTCATCATTACTTGGGACGCCAGATAGTAGGTGCTCTTTCAGTAATCTTTTTCGCTATAGGTTACGCTCTTATCTGCTGGGCCCCGCCATTCCCTTTGCTCGTTATTGCATATATCATAGTCGGATTGGGATCTGGCACAATGGATTCATCATTCAATGTTTACATTGTTACACTACGTAATGAGAATGAGCTAATGGGTATCATGCATGCACTCTATGGTGTTGGTGCTATTATCAGTCCATTAATTGCCACGGCTATGGTCAGTGCTGGTATACAGTGGAGTTACTTTTACTTTATTCTCTTAGGCTATGCCATTGTTGGCACGATTGGTATTATAATTGTATTTCGCGGCGAGACGGCTAAAAAGTATAGATTGGAGAATCCGTTGGCTGAGGCCGATGCCAATGGTAACACAGATAGCCGTCTGGTAGAGGCTCTCAAAAATAGATACACTTGGCTTATTGCCTTGTTTTTGTTTTGTTACATGGGTGCTGAGGTTGGTATCGGAAGTTGGACTGTTGCTTTCATGGTGAAGTATAAACATGGTGAAGAGTCGAAAATGGGTGCTGTCTCGTCCGGATTTTGGGCCGGGTTGACAGGAGGACGTCTGATACTGGGTTTTGTTACAGGTCGTATTGGAGAAAACACTGCGGGAGCCCTTTATCTAATCCTTGCTATCGTTTTCCAATTCGTGTACTGGCTTTCACCTACCATCGTTGGATCTGCAGTGGGTGCTGCTTTAGTCGGTTTCTTCTTTGGTCCTTTGTTTCCTACTGCCGTTTTAGCTTTGACTCGCATTCTACCTTCTCGACTTCATGTCGCTAGTGTCGGGTTTGCATCCTCGTTCGGTGGAGCGGGTTCGGCTGTTTTTCCGTTCATTACTGGTACCATTGCTTCTAGTAAAGGTACATGGGTATTACAGCCTATTGTTGTTGCATTAATTGTCACCATGATTTTATTGTGGCTTTATATTCCAACTGTCGAGTTGTCTCAAAATCGCGACAAAATCATCTATTTCATTTTCAGGCGTCATGCAAATTCAATAATGCCACCTTTGCGCAGAGAATCTACTTAATAAATACTATTCCAATTTTGACTGTAAAAACTTCAATTCATTACGCAAACTGTGCTTGTACATAATAAATATATACAGATTTTTGGCAGTAAACATATGCAAAAGTTCACATCGACTATTCGAATATCAGCGTAACCACTATCACTGTGAATGCGAAAATTTGTCAAATGGGCCTGCTGGCTTCGTGTACTATTGCGTTTGATCGCGGAGGTTGCACTTGAGGAAGAGGGCGTCCTCGGTTAATACCGAATGGAGAAGGAGAACGTGCTTTGCCAAACATGTACCTATCCGTGCTTGTCAGAGGAGTTGAAGATATAGGGCTTAACACGTTCCCGGCTGTCGATGATGGAGGCGGATAAAAAGACAGACCAGTGTTTGATGAAGGTGGCGCCACCGAAGTCAGCGGTAACGAGAGAGCCGACGCACTAGGAGATCGTGAATGTTGTAAGGTTTGACGTAATGACGAGTAAGGTCCTTCATCTTGACCAGCTACCTCAGATCTCAAATTCCGTACCCCCGCTGGCAACTGCATCATTGTGGTGTCCTTCTGCAGAAGTTCCTTTTCGTAAAAAATAGTGCTGGGACTTGCGCCTAAGCCGTCACTTTCTGTGACAATTGGAGTGTTGGCAGCAGAGCTCCGCGTAGGCGAGGCTAGCACATGCGAGTTTGAGGCATTAGGAACTGGGGTAGATCGATGTAGAGCTGAAGAACTGGCAACCTGTGCACTAGAACTATTCTCGTAAACGGGAAGCTCATTATTGTCACCATATCCTACAATAGGAGCAGCTTTACCTCGTCCTTGCCCCTTCATATTTTTGACAAAACTGACATACTCCTGGTGTTGTCTTTTGGCAGCCTTCTTCTGATAATGCCGTCTCATGCGCGATATACGACCCACTATCCAAGGATAAATAATGACTGAAATCACTGCACACGTTACTGGAATTGCAATGGCCCAGAAATACATAGTATTGTTGTCCAATGCTCCAAAACGAACAAAATTCATACCAAAATAACCAGTCAAAAATGTCAAGGGTAAAAATACGATAGTAACAAGAGTGAGCTGGCGCATAGCCTCATTCTCTTGCACAGACATAGTATTGAAAATAAGATTGATCATGCTTTCTGTCGATTGTCTCATCAGATCTATATTGTCGGTAAATGCAAGAACATGGTCTGCAACATCTGTCAGATACAATTTGGCAAACTCCGAAATAATACCGCCGGCAAGTGAAACACTTCGAGTAACATTAGCGTGATCTCGTAATGCTTGAACCAAACCATATATAGGCATTAGCGTAGATCTTAGCATGGACAGTTCTTCGGATAAAACATGTAAGTCTCTGGTATGCGCTACTGAAGGGGATGTCAGAACTTCAATTTGCAGTTCAGCAATATATTTCTGATACTCCGAGATGATGTTTAAAGCTATATCAACTATACCGTCAAGAATTCCTTGCAAAAGAAGCGAGGGTTCGGGGTATTCTCGTAAAAGTGTTGAGGCAGATGTAATTCTGGATAGTAAGGGTCCCTCGACATCCTCTGCAGAGTTCTCAAAAAAGGAAATTACAGTGTGATCTTCAATCAGAAAGATAGAGACTTGCTCAACAGCTACAACTTCGTGGTAACGCTCCAAACTTCGCTTCATAGCTATTCGCCATCAGTTTGCTATTTCTTAGACTGGTATAACTGGGACTCACCATATAACTCTGATGACATTGTTGGATTGTTCCATTCTTGCATAGTCATCATATTCTGTTCCGCCATGATTGTAGCAAGATTAGCATTCATGGCGAAAGACTCAATTGCCTTTTTCTTGCGCCCCAAGAGCCTACTTATTACTGGAAGCTTTGTTTGACTTTCAAAATACTTGTCCACTGCAGCAGTACTGACAAGTTTGTGCAACGGCAATGTACAGAATGTTTGATTTTTGTAATGGTCTGCTTTGGCCCGTTTTGGAATATCAACCATGTCTTCAACTGCAAGAGGATGCAAATTGTAGAACTCTGAGATGCTGCGAAGAACCTCCCAAGATAAACCGTTGACATTGCTGATTCTCTATTAAAATGAGTTTAAAGTAGTTAGTTTGTAAACTTACATCCACCTAACACTTGCCCAATCTTGCTTCTATATGGAATAAAGTTAGTAATCTGAAAAGCAAAGCATTAATGTTAACCTACGTCTTTGAGGAACGTATCAATGGTGGTTTTGTCAATTTTATTGACTACTCGATATCTGTCTATATGTATTCAAATTAACTGGATTTATCACAAAAGCCTATTTTAGTACTAACCTGAGTTGTAGTCCACAATGGTAACCAGAGAGTCTTCACCAAGCTCTACCACAGTATTTCGTACATCGATACCTGGCTCCCAACCAATTTCACCGCGATCACTTGTTGGAGATTTGTAGTTTCTTTTTCTACCCCAATCCTTCCATTCGCGTTTAAGAAGCTGATTGATATTCCTTGAACGTAAACCGCCTGATTTGATGTTAGCTTGAAATCACAGACTTTTGCGAACGGTATTACTTTTTGTTGTGGATGGAGCTGCACCTGTTGCGTTTGTCCCATCTGTAGTAGCAAAATGAGTTGAACGATGCCCTGGTTTAGATTCGGATTGTTCTGAATCATTAGAATTGCTTCCCGAGCCGTACAGTGTTGGGCTATCATTTCCATGATCAACCGGCTTCTCGATGTTTGAGCTGTTCAGTATAGACGTGGATTCACTATCTGAGGGGTGAATGATAGTATTATTACCCGGAGGTGGTAGCTCAACTGCATGAGAATCATAAATCACAGGTATACGCGGTGGCTCAAAGGAAGCAAAACTCTCGTTGGCTAAGGAATCATGATCTTGTTGGTGTGGAGTAGTTGAGTTAGGCGTTGCAGATCCAGAACTGGGGGCGGACTGAGTAGGTGATGTTTTGGCCGAAGCCGACATGTCAAGAGTTTATATTTTAGCAATGAACAGGACTATAGCATTCATTATACAGTAACCATTCTTCGTGTAGTCTCATATAATAGTAAATGATTATACTTCGGCTACTCCGGCGCGGCGTTTCAAATTGGTATATGTGCCGCATTGTTGAGCCCGTACGATACACTTGTTTTAAGATCTCATCTTATCTACATTTGGCCGCCCTTACAATGAGACCAGTCAAGTAGCAATACATAAAGTACAAAAATCATTATAGAAATATTTACTTATGTACTAGAAACACAAATGAAAACTTCACAATTCTATTATCAAAATGTATATATATAAAGATGTTCAGTATACTTTGCGCACTAAACAAGAGTAATGAGTAGCAAAACACACAACAAGTAAATGACAACACAGAATACAATACTATTAAAATTTATAAACGAACGGATAAAAACGTTTTGCAACACCCAACATGATAAAACACCGACTTCCCTCGTTCTTGTATTTGCTCACCAATTATTAGTCAAACAATTTACGCAGCTTCTGCCTCAACCTCAGGGGTAGGAGCAGGTGCAGGGGTACCAGCAGCCTCAGCACGAGCTCTCTGGTAGAACTCGTTGATGATCTTAGCCGGAATACGGTTAAGAAGCTCCTTGGGATAGATACGGAGAAGCGACCAAGCAAGATCTAACGACTCGAAGATAGTGCGACCCTCGTAAGAGTCTTGGCTGATGAAACTACGCTCAAACTTCTCCAAGAATTCGAGCGAG
>JAJLWK010000122.1:0-27316 GCA_030570675.1 Myxozyma neglecta | reverse complement strand
TGCTTTGCTGATGATAGTCATGGACTTGCTCAGATTGGTTTAAATTATCATAAAGTTATGAGACATGTTTTAGATTTAGGTTTGAAAGAGATTCACTATATAGATTTAGATGCTAGTGGAGAAGCGGTTGTTAGAAAAGACGAAGTTCTAAAGATTAAAGATGATCCTTTCTGGGCTCAATATGAGAAATTATGGTAAAAAAGATGTACTCTCAGGTGTTAATGCGGTGTAATGATTTTTAATGAATACGATTATTTTATGTAAAAAAAAAGGAAAAAAATATCTGATTTAGCAACTATATACAATATTTACTCATTGACATTAGATATGACTGCTTCCACAACCCCTGCAGCTACTGTCTCACCTTCCTGCCTAAGAACAATTCGTCCCAGATCTTTATTGTCCTTAAACGATTCCATTGGAAAACATCCCTTTCCGATGATTTCCAGCTCCACAATCGCACTTTGTCCGCTAATCAAATGTCTCGGCTTATTCTTCTGTACCTTTCCTGTACTCTTATCCAATGTAGATATCAACTTTGTGATTTTAACTGCTTCTGATGTACGTCCTCGGTATGCAATCAAATTTGAGCCTTTAATCAACGGAACTCGTAACTGAAACACAATCACCCTCACACTGAAAGTTCGTGCTCGTTGAATAGGGCTTGAAAGCGCACACATTACATCTCCGGCTCGAATATGTACGATATCAATGTTGGATAATCCAATTTGTACATTATCACCTGCAACGGCCCAATCTTTCAAATCATTGCTAACCATAATATTCTTCACTGTCGCAGTCTCCATACTCGGTACAATTATTCCCGTCTCACCATTTTGTACTGTACCGCTATTGACTCGAGCTGTAATATTTACAGAAGAAGATCCCGTACCTTTAAATACATCTGTAATTGACATCCGTAATGGTGCTTTCATATCTCGCTGAACTAATCGCAAATTCTCGAGCTCCTCAAGTAAAGTAGGTCCAGAATACCACGACGCCAGCTCTTCATGTGCTGATTTATTGACAATGTTATCACCTGCAAGTCCACTGCACGGTACAAACGATGTCTGAGCTTCAGTAAACCCAATACCTGTCAAAAAAGCCTGTAACTGATCCTTTACTTCTGAAAATCTGTACTCGGCCCATCCAACATTATCCAACTTATTGACTGCGACAATAATTCTCTGAACTCCAAGACTACGAACAAGCAATGCATGTTCTTTAGTTTGTCCTCCTTGCAAGAATCCGGATTCAAATGCATTGAATGAGCCATCTACAACTAAAACCGCAAAATCGGCTTCTGATGCTCCTGCAATCATATTTGGTACAAAGTCTTTGTGTCCTGGGGCATCAAGAATTGTAAACGAAACTTTCTTTGATTCAAAATAGTTCGTCGCGATATCCATAGTTACACCTCTGTATAATTGTTAGTATTGCACATTATAAGAACACAACAAATTACAGACCTCTCACGCTCTTCTTCACTCTGGTCTAAAACCCAGGCGAATGCAAATGATCCTTTACCAATTTTATCTGCGTCACGTTTGTATTTGTTTATTGTTCGCTCGTCAATTGCACCAACATCGAAAAGCAATCTACCCATAAGCGTACTTTTACCTGCATCCACATGTCCCACAACTACAAAGTTAATATGCGGTTTTCTCTTCGAAACAGTGTACTCTTTGATGACATCAACTTTTGGTTGTTTCACGGACGTGCTGACTGCAGGTTGATCTTTCAGAGAGAGGGCTTTCAAATCTTTTTCAATGCCCTTTCCAGAACCTCCTTTAGTTTGCTGAGCCTCTCTAATCACATCATCGGGACTTGGCTTGGTAAAATTCTTAGTAATCTCTGCAGCCTGCTTTGCGGATACTGGAAGATAGAAAAGTGGATGGTTAGCTATCATTTTCCAAATTTGCTCGGAAGTAAGGGGTGCTTCTGTGTCTAAATCTGTGGTTGTTAAAGATACAGCAAAAGCAGAAGGTGTATCTTCAGAAAACAAAGCAGACGGAGAAGACAGGTCATCGAGTTTTTCGGGAAGCGATGGCTCGGAGTTAGCAGGAGAGGATATTATTGATCGCGAAGGTGACGATAATGAATTTGAGTTTTTTGATGATAATAGCGACACTCGATCTTTTTGTGGAGACGTCGATCGAACTGGTGTCGAAGCGCGACTCGGACTTTCGCTTCGAGCTTTGCCATTATGTTCCGCTAAAAAACGTGCGAGACGTGAAGGTACTGGGGTATGCAAACTAGGCGGTGATGTCGCAAACAGCGGTCGATCTGATGAATCTGATAACATCGAAGACTTTGAAGCAGGCTGTACATCTTCCATTGGCTCGGGCGGTGGAAGTTGATTCTGCTGCTCTTGCCTTTTAGCAGCACGAGCTTTGGCTAAAGCCGCAAGTTTTGAAGAGCCACCTAATAATCCCATTTTCGGTCGATTATGTAACAAAATTGGGATCATCTCAGTATTCATATGCTTAGGAAGACCCCAAGGAATACCATCAAACACAGAATTGCAGCATTGACTTGTATTCAAAAGCCTTATTGGTTTCGATATCCGTATATTCTCTCGATAATCGCTCTTGTCGTTGCTATGACCTGACCTCTGCCGTCTTGCTGTATTTCCAGAGGTATAAACCATCTTCTCTAACGAATCTTTAAAAAACAGAAACATAAACATACTGCACTACAAAATGAAAGCAAAAAAAAAATAAAATATTCCAAAACTGTACAGTCACAGGTACCACAGATTTTCAAGGAACTTCTAAAAATTAAAAATCAGGAAAGACAAACCTTTGGTTGATGAAGCTGCTTGCGCTTTCTTCTTGTTTGCTTCGGAAGCTTCTTTAGCTTCTTCTTTCTTCAGTATATCTGCATGACCCGTTAACAACCAGGTTTTCAGTAATAGATCGTATAATAAGCACCTCGTAATTGCTTGACGGCCTGATCAACGTCGAAATAAGCATCCCAAACGGCATCTCGGACTTGCGCGGCCGTCACAGAAGTTCCACGAAGAATTCTCTTCACTTCTGCTATCGCATCGTCCATTTGTTCTTTAAATTGCTCATTAAACTATTATATTCTGATTCATGTAATTGATCTTACGCTGTTCCTCAGGACTGAGAGTTTCTGTATAACTATTAGTATTAGTACGCCTATGACGTCGATCCAGACTCACCTTCGTCCTCATCGTACATGTCATCTTCTGTAAGCAGCAAATGTTAGCAACTTATTACAGCAAACATAAATTAAACCAAATCAAATACCATCGTAGAATTTCGACATTTTGTTCGCCGAGTTTTATGCTACTTTTCTTCTGAATTGAGTAATATGACAACGAACAAAAAAGGTAGAGTTGGATTATACCTTATTTCGAGCCGCACTGATTAGAGCTTAGTAGATGATGTGCGTGCGCAGGCTTCCTACGCAACCTTTAATGATAGCTACTTCTGGTGGTATCTTCTACTGTAAAAGAAACAATCCACTCTTCCGAAAAGATTGACTGTGAAGATTGTTAAAGATCTTGCTTAATTGCATTTGTTTGGCTCAATAATAAAGGAATGTCATCGTACGGAAGGTATTCTGACACAACCGACGGCGACAGACCGGAATCGTACTCTGAACGGTTTCGGGTGCAAGACAGAACTTCAGCCGCTGGATCTTCATATCGTCGGCCGGATGTTCCAGAACGATCAAGACTTAGTAAATTGATTGGTATGTTTAAATTTTTGTGTTTTCGAAGACGTGTTCACAGAGTGGTGGGAATTGAAGAACAGCACTGACTTCCTTATATCTAGATAGAGCATGCGACCCTTCGCATTTGGAACCTAATCTTGCTCAGAATTTGGAGATTGCGGATCTGATTAATGAGAAAAAAGGAAACACGTATGTTCTGAACTTGAATTGAAGCTCAAGATTAGAGAATCAGGATCTGACCCCAGGATTTAGAGCAAGAGAGGCAGCCTCACAGATCGTCAAACTTGTCAACAGCAGATCACCGGCAATTTCTATACTTGCACTAGCTGTATGTATTACTATCTTTAAGAAGAAATTTTTTGACCATAACTAATATTTCGTATCTCTTTAGCTGCTTGATATCTGCGTTAAGAACTGTGGCTACCCTTTCCATCTTCAAATCTCCCGAAAAGAGTTTCTTAATGAGTTGGTCCGGAGATTTCCGGAGCGTCCTCCTCCAAGATACACGAGAACTCAGCAGCTGATTCTTGAAGCAATTGAGGAATGGAAAGAAACTATATGCCAAACTAGCAGATACAAGGATGATCTTGGATATATCAAAGATATGCATCGGTTATTGGCATACAAAGGTCAGTCAATCTACATCAATATATCTGTTCTGTAATATTAACATGTATATTTAAACAGGATACTCTTTCCCACAAGTCAATCGTGAAGATGCAGCCGTTCTTAATCCTGCTGATACTATCAAATCTGCTGAAGAACTTGAAGAAGAAGAGCGGGATGCACAGGCTGCGAAACTTCAAGAATTAATTCGTCGCGGAACACCAGCTGATCTTTTGGAGGCAAATCATCTAGTTAAAATAATGGCTGGTTATGACCACCAAAACCGTACGGATTATCGAGCCAAAGCCGCGGAAGATCTTGCTAAGGTTCAGAGAAAGGCGAAATTGCTTGATGAAATGCTAGATGGAGTACGGAATGGAGATGCTATAGGAAGACAGGATGCATTCGAGGAATTATACAATGCAATCAAAACAGCCCAACCGAAAATTCAGAAGATCATCAAAGAAGAAAGTGAGGATGTGGATGCAGTGCAAAAACTACTTTCACTCAACGATTACATAAATTCTGTTGCCACAAAATACGAAACCATCAAGACTACAAAGCGATCTGGAAGCAGTGCTTCTTCTAGTGCTCAAGCAAGTCGCGCAAGCTCACCAACTTTACTACCCGGAGCCACAGCGAATAGATCGTCTGCGCCAGTTGTTAATCTCATTGACTTTGATGATGAAGTTAGTATTCCAAGCGGTCAGCAACCAATATTCCTCTCTACATCTCCAACTCCCTCTGGTGGTATACCATCAAATTCATCTACTCCAGCGGTTCAAGCAAGTCGACCTGAGTTTGCTTCAGCTACAGAACTTCTTGCTGCGTCAATTCCTTCTTCACCTCCAGCTCAAAAGCAGCATATCTCTACAGAATCAATCTTAGCACAATTTCAAAATACCTCAATCTCCAACACTTCAATCTCAGCGCCTGCTCCGATTTCTCAAACTTCTGGTATGGCGTTTTCAAATCTCTTGAGTTCGTCTGCTTCTCCTGCGCCGTTCCAAACTTCAACTCTTCCATCCCAGCAGCCTTCGTATCAAGCTCAGCAATCTCCTACCCCCTTTTCCATGTTTGGGAATCCTACTCCGCTGTCGACTTCTACGCCTCCTATGTCAGTTACACCAAGTATTTCGCAATCTACTCCCACATTGCAGCCGAAAGTATCTCCGGCAGCTTCTTTCGCGGCTTTACAGCCGGCCCAGCCACCGCAGCAACAGCAGCAACAGCAGCAACAGGCCAAGTCGCAAAATAACAGCGTTAGTAGTAACTTACTTGATTTAGAGGGTTTATTTTAGGTTGATGTATGTTGTTTGCTTTTACTAGCTAACCAATCTCTTCCATCAGTCTATGTTTTAAAAGAATTTTGAATTGCGAAGATTTGGCCTTTTTTTCATTACGATGATTTGATCTTTTGTTGTTGTTAGAGGTGATTTTTATTTACTTAATATTACTTATTGTCTCATTGTCTAACCCATGATTTATTAAAATAGTGCAAGCTGAAAGCGTGTAGTTGGTCTCCAAAATAACACAATTCTCGTCACAGCTCTAGAGAAGTGAAAATTTGAACTCAAACAAAAATCTATAAGAAAACAAAATGCAATAATAACAATAATAACAATAAGATGTTGAAAAAATTGGGAAGAAAGTACTTTCTAACGGCCTCTTGGGTTAGTATCCAAAGCCTCTTTCAATCTATGGACTCGTAACTCTCCTGTTCGATCAATAGGCTTCATCCACTTTCCCCATCCTGCCAATCTAATAACCAAACAAGTAGCGTTATCATCGCCGCCTACGGCTTCGGCGTACTTTACTACTTCACCAGCCGCATCTTGAGGAGTGCCACGTGCGTATCCGGAACTGTATCCTACAGATGTGATAATATCGACGATTTCCTGATCAGAAACAAATTTTGATACGCCATCTGATACTAATGCCAAAAAAGGCTCATCTCCACCAAATCCGTTCTCAGCGGTAGGATCATTGAGAGTGTGAAGGCTCATATCTGGCTCAGCTGAGATTCCAAGTCGTTTCATGGGTAAGTCACCGAATGCGCGAGTATTTTCTAGATTTCCGAATCGTTCTTCGCCAAAGGAATCAGTGAAAAAACTCGAGGAGTAACGGCGAAGTCGGTTCGATTCGATGGGAGAAGAAAGGTGATGCGAGGAAGTAAGGGCGATTGCGATACCTCGTTTATCAGAAAGAACACCGCGAGTGTCGCCGACGTGAGCTATTAAAAGCTGCGATTGGCCTCCGGCAAAATATGGAATCGTTGGATCATTGTTGTAAATCATTGCGACAGTACATGTTGAACCGCTTGGGCGTGTTGAGTTGACGTAATCGAGATCAGCCTGCAGAAAAGCGAGAGGCATTCTAAGTAAGAGATCGCCTGGTACAGAAGATAAATTTAAGTTAGATTCTGAGCTGCCAAAGCTAGATAAAGACAAAGTAGCTACAAGAGTTTCGAGAAGCTCTTGGGAAAACGTACTGTCGCTGGTCAATTGTCGCTTGTATTTTTCGAAGTGGCCTTTCCATCGTGACCAATACCCGCCGACGCTTTCGCGCCATTCCTGCTCTAATTCTTCACCAGAGTTGATGTTGACATTCTCAATGTAAGTCGCAAGATTATCGGCAAGAAATTGACTGCATTGTGAACCACCGTGGCCATCGAATACTCCATAATAAAACACCTGTCGAGTAGGTTGTTGCTTGCTTTTTAGTCGTCTGGGAGTCAAAGTGGAATTGGTAGGGACGGTTAGAACGCCAGCGCTATATCTGTCCTCATTTGTAGGTCGGTCCACTCGTGACGAAGTATGTCCAAAATGAGTCGGTGCGTGAAGTAAAGGAACTCTGAGTCGCGGTGCTGGTCGAGCAGAAGTTGTGCCGTTGGCGGTTACAGCAATCGGTTTTGCACCTTCGGTGGTATAGTATGTCGTGAAATTTCTTTGATTTGATTTTACTATGGATCTAAATCTACTGATAAATTCTTCGAAAAGTTAGCGACCGAAACGATCTTGAACATAAAGACCCAACATACTATATGAATCCGCAAGCGTCCAAAGTTGTTTGGAGGCCGACATCTTGACGCGTACAACAGCTCATAAAATATATAGAAATTTAGCAAGCCATTGTGTGCACAACAGCAAATTCGAACCGCACGGACAAAAATATTCTAGTATAATACAAACAAACAGGATCAGGGAAAAGATTGCTTTTCAAAAAGAAAGCAATTGCCGGAGCAAGTGGAATCGAGCCCTTGGGAGAATTATAGTTCCCCCACTTGCCGCTATGATATCGGGATGCTGTCCGAATTTCTCCCGAAATGCTCCTACGATGGCGAGAATTTCGCCACTTTTATATTTTAATTTACTGTTAAACCATAGCTTTATTAGAGCCGATGCAGACGCTTATTATAACCAACTTTCGTCTGTTCGTGGCAGTGGCGATCTAACGACGGAGTTTAGGGCCAAGAGACAAAGCGCCAACAAGGAACTTGCAGACCAAAATAGTTAATTTATCTATAATGCATTATGTAATATCTTAAGTATTTCCTCTTTGCGGCAAAACCTCCATTTATTTGCGCTTAGATTTGGAGGAGTTTTCCTGTAATTTTTCAAACTACTTCCGACTTTTTGAAGGAAAACTGTTTGTTTAATGATGCACATGGCTCTAAATCTTTTTCCTGTCTGCAGCTACTGCCATTAACTAAGTTGCCAGTCAAATAGACACGCTCTATTCGTTCATTAAATCTAATCCTTGTTTGTTCCTAGTTAGTTCTGAAATACTACAACGTCATCGCATACAGACACCGAACTCGCAGAAAAAACAAAACATCAATTTGCTGTAAAAAGGCATCCAAACCTTAAATACTCGCCTAACGATTCAGCCGCACAAGCCACCTCATCTTAGCCTCAAGATGGCTTGCGTAAAATAGAAGGGGAATCAATGTATTCTTCAGAATTTAGATTAGAACTTGATGCATACATCACAGAAGAACTTAATAGTATTAGTGCTGAAGCTACTAACCTATTAAAGGATAAGATTAAATTTGAAATTGAATTAATAGCTTACATCGAATGAACAAAATTAGAAACTGATAAATTTATAAAGTTAAGTAATAAGTATATGTTTGTAAGCCTCTGTGACTATCCTGATAAACAACAATATAATAAAAGATACTTACCCTGCTGCTGGGAAAATCAAATTTGTACGATTTTTGATACATTTTAAAAATGTCATATGAAGCAGGCATAATATATGGTTCGAGGCTTAACACAGTAATCGAGAATTAAACGTAGTTTGTAGTGTTTTGTGACAGCAAAAGTTTGAACCCAATCTGCTCCGGCACCCAGATCAGTTAATATCTTACATGCCAAAAACTATAGAATCTGCTGGCAAGCAAGTTATCTCTTAAAATATCATTAAACAGAATAAAATTAACTACAAGAAAATTCAGCCAAACGCAGACTAAACTGTTCTAGTGGTCGGACATACTACACCGATATCAAGAGTTCTCATTTACGTTTTTCTAGTGCCGTTATTATTAACTTGCTGTCTGTTGAACTTTAACAAAATAGAGTCATTATCACCTTTATCGCGATTATGACTCATTCTACAAATATCTACAAAAAAATAAACTGCCAAACACATGTTGCAAATTTGCTAGTAGGAACCTGATTGCGAGTAGAAGCAAAGCTGGTGCAGTTTTTTGTTTCCTTCTGGACATTTTAACTTTGAGTAGCACCTCCACAGATATCTCTCGGCTCGACCAAATTAGCCGGGAAAAAACCCAGTTCACTTTATATATCTACAAGCAACAATAACTGAAATGTAGGACGACGGCAATTGCATTTACTGTTTTCTATCAATTTCATGACCCTGGAAGTTCTGTAGCGGAAACAGCCGCCGAAACCTTGGCGACCTCAGGATCTTCAAACCTTACTTCACTTCGGCAAATTACAGTTTTTATGATTACACTTTGCTTATCGCCACAGGTATTTAGAGTCCCACAGCAGGAAGCAAAGGTTGCAGCAATTTGCAGAAACTTGTTTTGAGCCGGATATTGCGAGGGTTTGAGACAATGCAGAGCTGAGTTCTGATCAAACAGTTTTTTGAAAAAGAATGGTTGGCGTAGCTGGCGGTAGTCGTGCTTGTGCAAATTGCAGAAGACGGCATGTAAAAGTGCGTATTTGATAATTTTTTTTTTTGGTTTACCAGGGTCTACAGAATATTGACTGGTAGTTGATTAGTGCGATTTAGAAACACCTACATGTTTACGATGCCAAAGAGCGAAATTACATTGCGGGGGACCAATAACGGGACTTTTATTCAAACAACAACGTGTCGGAAAGACGCATGTCAGCTCTATTCAAGATATTCGAGGAGAGCAGATTTTTGCTGAGTTTCACGAACGGAAAAAACGTCGCTTTGCATTACAAGAAATTGAAAACGAAGAAACTTCTACAGAATTACTAATAGCCGAAAATGTTGCCTCCTATGTTCCTAAGGGACTCACAGTTTATCCTGGCTTCAATTTTTTATCGCATTGCTTGGATGTGTATGCGCACCAATACCAATCATTCCCGACAATGCGTACTCAAGCAATTCAGATTTGTATGAGTATTTTCCCACGGCTTGTCCTTTCGCAATCTAATTCTGCTGCAACTTATGCAGCTCGAGCTATTGTCACTGGATATTTTGCGGCTTTGACCGGCGATGAGAAAGTAAATCTGATGAGTGTGAAATACTACGCCGAAGCAATTCAACGGCAAAAGAAGGCTATTAAGCTAGTAGCGGAGTCAACTAATAGTTCCTCGGCGTCTAGTCCGACCGAAAATACAGCAGCTCTACTACCGTTAGGTCATGTCCAGGAAAAGCTCAAGGACGATTTCACTACGACAGGGTTATTGCTACCGTTTTACGAGGAAGTCGTGATCACAACTACCTTCAACTCTTGGAGAAGTATGATGAAAAGCATGAGAAATTTGCTTGAATTTGTTGGTCCTAGAAGTTATCATTGTGGCAGTGGACAGGAACTACATAACGGAGCTTTGCATATGCTTTCTGTCTTCCACGCTTGTTACCCAACAGAGTCGCATGGGATGTTTCTTAGACCTGAATGGCGTGGATGTGGAATACCAGGACGACCGACTTCGTTACTTGATTTACAGTTGGAATATTCATTGAGATTAGGAGAGTATAGATTAGAAGCTAAGCGGATATTTGAGAATTATTTCACAGATGACCTTAAAGCTACGATGAATTCAGATAAAATTAGAGCTAGATTTAGACCGGAGTACGCTAATGAAGAGACGTGGCAAAGAATTAAAGAATTGCATTATGAACTGACTGTTATGGACAGTAATTATAAAATATTAAACAAACAACTCATTGGTGATTTAAGGCATGAGTTACGTCCAGATATATCTGACGCTGAGGTACAAAATTTGGAGGATTACGAGATGCTAGACTTTTTACGCGATGAAGTACGCTGTATGCACTGCGCAACAGATGAGAAATGGCGAGAAACGCATTTCGGGAAACCATGCTTTTCGTTTCCTGCTACTCATTATTCACATTTCATTGCTATATTTTCAGGTGTCATTGCTAGAGAACTTATTGCAGACTTGCTATGTTTCACTGCTCCGGCTTTATTTTTTGATTCGCCAAAACATTATAACCTCAACTCTAGAATCGACGCTACTTTCTACACAATGGTGGACGAGTACGTCAAGAATCAACGGGAAGTGATTTATCATCAGAACAGCATTGTCATACAACTGGTACGCTATGGCATACTTACAAAACGTCGCCCATTGTACATATACACAG
Source organism: Myxozyma neglecta (assembly GCA_030570675.1). Classification (NCBI taxonomy): domain Eukaryota; kingdom Fungi; phylum Ascomycota; class Lipomycetes; order Lipomycetales; family Lipomycetaceae; genus Myxozyma; species Myxozyma neglecta. Next base: position 16,171 of record JAJLWK010000122.1, on the reverse strand, counting down.
TTTTTATCCTTGACGGCCGGAGTTGTACACAGGATCCACTCGTTAGAGGCTGGCTTTGGGATATACTTTCAACTGTCTACGACGTTGACGATGAGGGGTTTACTGTGCCAGGAATTGATAGAGTACGATGTAAAAAAGAGCTGGAGCAGTTCAGATCATTGCCAGTTTGCTCGGGGTGTAATGAGCATATTAGAGGGATTTAGAGCATTTAGAATCGGGAGTTATACATGATAGATTGCTTTTTCTTCAAAAAATGAACAATTAAATCATAATAAATCTGTAATAAATATGAACATGTATGTACAAAACTCCGACCCTCCAACCAATGCTAAGACAAATTAAAGAAAGTAAAATTTGACGTATCTTTTCAAACGCTCTACAATCCACTGAAAGAGACAGTGACGTAGATTCCTAATGAGACAGCGCCAAGTACACCAACGATCGTACTCGGTGAAACGCTACTATTCGATGCAAGATTCGTACGATCACGAAGGTTTTTCTCATATTGTGCAGATCGGGCATATGTGTGAACAGAAGAGTAGGTTGGATTCCTTGTTGAAGATGAACGCGATGTGTAACTTGATGAAGATGGTTTAGATGTTGCCGATGAAGATGTCGATGTGGATGACAATGACGGATTTGATGGGTCTTGAGTTGATGATGATGATGATGATTGAGTTTCAGATTTCGGCGGTGAGTCGTCTGGTGTTGTTCCGTATCTCTTTGAGCCGTTTCTCTGAGCTCGAAATTCTTCATAGGCTCTTTGTTGTCGTACATGTTTATCGTAGTCCTACCAACAATTAGTCACCTAAATACAACCTCATACATCTGAACAAATACATACAAAATGGGGAACATCATCATTCATTCCAGTTGCATAACCACCTCCCAAACCTGAATTAACAGGATTATACGCATGAGATCCCTTTGGCACTTTTCTACCGCCAACAGTTTCATAATAATCTCCCGACCCAGCATGTCTTCCTGTCGTAGTTCCTTTTGCTCGCGTACGGTTTAATCCAGAAAATGGTTGCGTCCGTCTTTCACCTGGAGTTCTATAAAACGCGTTTGTCTCCCTCATTGCCGAAGATGCGTTTCTCTCTCTGATCTTATCATCATAATCCCTTTTCCGACTAGCATTTCCCAATATCGAATAAGCTTCAGAAAGCGCGTCAAATCTTCGTCGCGCATGTGCTCTATCTGGAGCTGATTTATGTAATACCCGATCTGGATGATATTCTTTCGACAGCAGATAGAATTGCTTCTTGATCTCTCGCGCTGTGGCGGTATGTGGAAGATTCAGTGCGTCATAATGATTTACAAATCCAGACACAAACAAACCACACGTCGCCCGCATTCCTCCACCTTCTCACACCTTCACGGTTAATTGAAAGGAATCAATTGAGTGCTTGTGTTGTGACAAATGAGCTTAAATGGAGACCTTAGGAATTGCTATTATCATAGTTGAGTACTTTGCTCGTGCACACGAGTCTGGACCTAAATAACGTTGAAGGCCTAATTTAAAGACCTAACCCGATTCTATGGCTTGACGTCTACTTGGTCTTCCGATTTATTTGCTCCGAGAACAAGAAATAAGCAGAATTGCTCGCATCTTCTATCAATTATGGACGTTTTAAAATTTATAGACTGAACATTCTTATTAGAAGACAATGCTTTGAAATCTCCATGGCAGGAAACAAGAACCCTAACTTCACTCAACCTGATGTCGACATAGACGCCCGACTCTTCCGGTATAGAAATTCTGATTTTTTCCATTAAGCAATTTTAAGCTTGACAGGCAGACTGTATAGTAGTACGCTGTATTAATATTGTAATTGGTATTTAGCTATCTTGATATACTCTCGCTACAATACATCGGTATCCATATAAGGGTTGTTAAATTAGGGTTTACTTATAGGGTCATATTTTTAAGAATAGACGAAGAATTGATTTATGTTTAGCCATTCTAGTCCAGCTTCTGTTGCTGATTAAACTTCTTATATTGAGATTGGCAATCTCATACAGCTATATTGATATCAATATTGTTACATCGATTTAGCAATATCGCAATATCTTTTGTCGATATAGAGTTTTATGCACAGCCTCTATCGAAATAAGTTCTTAGAATTTTGCTTATATTATTTTATATAGAGATGTCTGCACTAAATATTGAGAGTAGCCTTTAAGAATCATCTTAGCTTTATTTGCATTACTCCTATTAGTTGAGAAGTTTATCTGATGAGTCGGTAGCAAAAATCTGGAGATACCAAAACTTTCTATAGAATCATATATACGCCATATACATGCCTTCTATGGTGCTTCTATTTACGTTTAAAAGTGTAGCTTTTAGCTTCAAGAGAATCTTCCTTGAATAACGCAGTGGTAACTAATGACTATACTCGACCAGCAATTCCTAAACCATCTGATTCCCAATCAAGTAATAGTTTAGCCCAAACCCCAATATATTAGAGTTTAGAGAGTGTAAACTCCGAGGAATCACCTTTTTGAATAAATTTACGTTTTCAAAACTAGAGTTTATTAGACTAGTTGGAGGATGACTGCAGAAAGCGAATTGGTTTCTGCTGTTGAAGCTGTGGATCGTAAGTTGTCTTTTGTTTTAATTTAAGAAATTAGCAAGGTAAAATCGTACTGACAAAGATCTCTAATAGTTGAGTCCAAGACTAAAGATGTTGCTGAGCCAGTCTCAGACGCATCAGATGACGAAGCTCCCGCTGCTGTAGCTGGAGAAGCCGGAGCTGCTGCGCCAAAGAAGAAGAAAAAGAAATCAAAGAAAAAGAAAAGCTCTGCTAAACCGACACAGACTGAACCGCCTTCTGTCGGATTATCGAAAATATTCCCGGAGGGCGTGTATCCTGAAGGAGAAATTTGCGAGTACAAGGATGATAATTTGAATCGGATGACTAATGAAGAGAAGCGATACCTTGATAGAATGGATAATGATCATTTAAATGAATTACGTAAAGCCGCGGAGGCGCATCGCAAAGTTCGACAATATGCTCAGAAATTCATTCAACCTGGTCGTACTACCACCGAGATTGCAGAGATTATTGAGAATGGTGCTAGAGCTCTTGCTGAAGGTGATGGTAAAGATGCTGGTGTTGGATTTCCTACTGGATTAAGCTTGAATCACGTTGCAGCACATTACACGCCAAATGCTGGAGACAAGACTGTGTTGCAGTACGATGACGTGATGAAGGTTGATATCGGAGTGCACGTAAATGGTTGGATTATTGATTCTGCGTTTACGGTAGCTTTTGATCCAAAGTACGATAGATTGCTTGAGGCTGTTAAAGATGCGACAAACACCGGTGTGCGTGAAGCAGGTATTGATGTTCGTTTGTCGGATATTGGTGCAGCGGTGCAGGAAGTCATGGAGAGCTACGAAGTTGAGATTGATGGCAAGACATACCCTGTAAAGTCTATCCGAAATCTTAACGGACATACTATCTTACAACATCAGATTCACGGTGGAAAAAGTGTACCGATTGTGAAGAACAGTGATCAGACGAGAATGGAGGAAGGAGAAACGTTTGCTATCGAGACTTTCGGAAGTACAGGAAAGGGTTATGTACACGAGTCTGGTGAATGCTCACATTATTCAAAGAACGCTGATGCAGGACACGTTCCGCTGCGTCTGAACAAGGCAAAGAGTTTGCTAAACACTATCAACGAGAACTTTGGAACTTTGCCATTCTGCAGAAGATACCTTGATCGTCTTGGTGAAGACAAGTATTTGCTTGCTCTTAAAAACCTTGTTCAGACTGGCGTTGTGACAGAGTACCCTCCTCTTGCGGATATCAAGGGCTGCAAGACTGCGCAGTTTGAGCATACTATTGTGCTAAGACCTACATGCAAGGAAGTAGTATCTCGGGGCGACGACATTTAAAGTAATAATGTATACATGTTATATATTTAAAGGCATTACTTTTGTAGATAGAACGTTATATAATTATATAGTTTAACCGGGGGGAAGGTTGGAGATGTCGACAATCTCATCAGCAGTCTTTTCCTGCTCCTTTGCGGCATCGACGGGTGTGCGAGTAAGAGCCATCATACCTTAAAAGAAATTATTAATTTGCAAAAAAAAAGATAAAAAATAAGAACTAAACATACCACTTCGAGCAAGTTCAAGAACACCGAAAGGCTGAACAAGAGAGATGAAAGCCGAGATACGAGCCGGTTTAGCGCAGACCTCAACCACACATGAATTTAAGGAAATATCAAGAACTTTTCCTCCAAATTGGTGAGCGAGTTTAGTGATAGCATCGAGATGCATGTGCTTGTGGCGGAGAGCTTCGGATGGCGCGAGGCGCGATGGATGGTAATCGGGGAAGTCACCCTCGGATTCAGCAGCAGCCTCATCAGCAGCAGGATCAGCGATACCGTGCTCGTGATGTGCAAGAAGCTCCTCGAAGTACTCGGGACCAAGGAGAGAGATTTTTGCTAAGAGAAGTTCACGCTGGATAGTGGGCGTGTGGGTGTAGTCAAGCACAGCCCAAACGGGAACAAGATCCTCGAGCTGACGACGAGCCTGCTCGATAACACCATCCTGGCCTTGAAGAACGATAGTCATACGCGACAGATCTTTGACTTCAGTGTTGCAGACGACGAGAGAATCAATGTTGAATCCACGAGCGGCGAGAATACCAGCAACTCGCGAGAGCACACCAGGCTCGTTCTGAACAAGACAGTTAAGAACATGTGCAGCCTCAGGAGCATTAGACACCGGAGGCATCTCGTACAAGATCGACGAGACCGCGGTCTCGGCTGACCATGACGGAGTCTCAATTTTGGGCGACTGCGGGAAGCGGGCACGGCGGTGAAGTGCTTTGTACGCGAGCGCAGAGGTCGACGAGCCCGCGGGTTTGCTCGCGTTCCGCGACGTCGAAAACGCACGCGCGAGCTGCCTCAAAAACATAGGCCGAACTCCGGACATTTGGTTTATGTTTCGCTGATCAGGACACAAGCTTGTGGAGAAATAAATAATATCAGGTCCTCTTTTTTTACTTGCACATTTCGAGCCGCGCCTGACTCTTAAGTTTAAACATTTCTTTCGGGCCGATTTCGCTCTATAATTTTTATTCGACTCAGGGTTTGCGACTCAGTTCGACCCATTCCATTTACTAATGCAGCAGATCGATACATTTGGTAAATTGTTGCTTAATAGGTGGGATCTTAATAGTTAAATTTGTTTTGCTGTTTATGATACTCAAAGGTAATTACATGGAATATGAAGGTTATGCGCGGGCAGTTTGCTTCATCAAGTTGATACAATAATCTATTTCCTCTAAGCCTAGTCACTTGAAAATCCGAAAGCGTAGGAAAGAGTATTTAAGTGGATAGTTAACCACTATTTACGCTGCTAATAAGTTTAAAAATTTGATGTTTTCATAGGCAGTTGCTGCACATGAATTAGAAAACACAGTCAAACATTAGACTGTGAACTAATCACATCCCTAACAATACTGACCATGTCAACATTGTAACAATGACATAAGTATTGCATTTAATTTTAGTATATTATATATTGTGTTTTATGTCATTCCGAATAAGTAATAACAAAAATCTGCTAAAAATTGATAACAGAAAGAAATAGACAAGATATTTTACTTTAATCATTGCAGCCATTACAGCAGCTTCAGATTTTTGCAAAATTCTTGTAAGATATGAAGTGTGTTGTCTACTACACTAATAAATATCAGAGCTGTGAATTCTATAAAGTTAAGGAATTTCGGATTCATCAAAAAACACAAAAATGTAATTTCATTTCTCTACTGAAATAAAGGATGCAATGATTATGTGACATCCAAAATACCAATATTTCCTATCTCCTTTCTCTATTTTAAACAGAACAAGTTGAGTTTGATTTGAGTGTCATTGTGGTCTGCCAGATTGTAGCTTGAAGAGGTTCTCTTAGTCAAACTAATTAATTGCTTGCTTGCATACAAACTGTAACAATAAAGATGTAATATATATTTAAACACTAATAACCACTACTAAACTATATTGCTATTTGTACGTTAGTACAAACTTAGGTATTTCTTTGGCAAAGGAGAAAATACCTGTAAAGACTGGAGAGGGAAAAGTGATGTTGGTCGCGACGCTTCCAACTAGCTTATTGAAGGTGGCAGCCTGTGCCTATGTAGACTGTTGACCTAATATGGGTTTGGTGTTCATCCTTATTACACCTTAAATATATATTACATCTTTATTGTTACATGGAGGTCTTGCCCACAGTAGTTTGAATGGTTGGGCGAAGCATTGCCAGAGCATGTGTATAAAATTCTGATTCTCCAGTGGGCAAGACCTCCATGTAACAATAAAGATGTAATATATATTTAAACACTAATAACCACTACTAAACTATATTGCTATTTGTACGTTAGTACAAACTTAGGTATTTCTTTGGCAAAGGAGAAAATACCTGTAAAGACTGGAGAGGGAAAAGCGATGTTGGTTGCAACGCTTCCAACTAGCTTATCGAAGGTGACAGCCCATGCCTATGTTGACTCCAATATGGGTTTGGTGTTCATCCTCATTACACAAACTTTGAAATAATTTTTAAAAATATGCATCTGATATATATATCAAGAGACATATCCAATTACACACTCCCACTAATTCTTAAAAGTGTATTTTTACTATCTGACTCAGTTTAATAAAAGATCATCTGTTTAAGACCTGAGCTTGACAACAAGCAGCTGATTGCTGAAGTATTTAAATTCTGCATGTGACTAGTGATTGTATTGGAAGACTTATAAATCAGTTTATCACATTGAAAGTGCTCAACAGAATTCAAAACTTAGTAAGTAAAAGATACTAATAAAAAATAGATCGGTGCAATAGTATTGATAATAAGCAAGCTGGATTTGAACGAGCAAAACCCTAACTTCAGAATTATGATGGCATCTGATTAGGCTGATCAAAGTGTGAAGTGGGCCTTGTAACGAAAAGCTCCCAACTCACGCACTTCTCCGCAGTTTGGTCGCGGGTGTTTAGAAGCCAATTCCGCCAGATCTCTCGCCAGATTTGCTGTATTTCTGTGCTTGGTTTATCATCAGAAAGAGCTTATCGATTCACTCGTTACTGCGTTTCCAACCATCTCGCTTCTTGGTTGATTCCTAGTCGACTTCTTCCCCAACTCAGCAACCCTCCCGAATCCTCTCTGCGACTCGCGCTCCCGCGAATCCCAGACAGAGCCCGCCACGACGTCTCTGCCCGTCTCTTCTGGTCCGGCCCTGCTGCGCCGTCGCCAACCTTCCTCGCGACCGAGCTCCTCTTTGTCTCCTTCTCCGTCTCCAAAGCGACCTCGCATCGAGAAAATGCCGATGCGAATCGAGCCCGTCATCACCTCTGGCTCCGCTAAGAATAACGGTACTTCCGAGCTCGCTCCGATAAAGAATGGCAGCAGCAGCAACAACACACAGTCCACTGCTCTACAGTACTCGTCTTTGCTTGACGAACAGGACGATTTCTATGGTGTCTCGCGCACAGAGACCACTCGACTAATGATCCAGGCGTTGCACGAGCTTGGATTCGCAGAGTCAGCCGCTGCACTCGAACGTGAATCTAACTGCACCATCGAGTCGCGTGAAGTTGCTGAGTTCCGTTCCGCTGTACTGGCTGGCCAATGGACTGCCGCTGAGCGATTCCTAGGTGCGCTTGAGCTACGCCCTGGTGCTGATATAGTTCGTCTCAAATTTCGTATTCGCGAGCAGAAGTTTTTGGAATTGCTTGAGGCTAGAGAAACGCTCTCTGCAGTTGCTGTTCTACATCACGAATTGGCTTCTCTGCAAGCAGATACTGCCCGTTTACACGAACTCTCAGGATTAGTCATGTGTGCAACTGCAGAGCAAGTGCGTGCCAGCGCTCATTGGACAGGTGCTGCAGGAGACTCACGCGCTCAGTTACTCGCAGCACTTCAGAGCCACGTCTCACCAGCACTGATGATACCAGACCATCGTCTGGCAACATTACTGGGACAAGCAGCGTCATTCGAAGAACTGAAGTGCACATATCACAACCGGGCAGGCCCAATATCACTCTACGCTGACCATATCTGTCCTCGGTCGGAGCTACCGACAAAAACTGCGCACGTGCTCACTGATCATGTTGGAGAGGTATGGTTTATAGCGTTTTCAAATGACGGAACGATGTTAGCTTCTGCGAGTAAAGATCTAACTGTTATAATCTGGGATATACGGTCTTTCCGTAAATTACATGTTTTACGGGGCCATGCCGAACACGGCGTTACTTCGCTGGCCTGGTCACCAGATGATCAAACGCTTATTACATGCGGCTACGATCGTTGCGCAAAGCTATGGTCGGTTAAAGATTGCTCATGCATTCTCACGGTCCCTTTTGCTGACTCTGTCACTTCATGCGCGTGGGCATCTTCTGGTACCGAGTTTTTGACAGGATCATTAGATATTGACAAAGGTATTACGATTTGGTCATATTCAGGTTCAGTCATTCACCGCTGGAGCGGGTTCCGAGTGTATGACCTTGCACTTACGCCCGATGGGAACAAGATCGTAGCCATCTGTAACGAAAATCGACTACGAATCTACTCCCGACACGATTACAAGATGATTGCAGAGATTCAACTCCAAGCAATTATGACATGCGTCACAATCTCAAGTGACTCTCGATACGCTCTTGTCAATATTTCTGCTAAAGAAATTCACCTGTGGGATATTGAGAAAATTCAACTTGTCCGAAAATGCGTCGGTCAGCAGCAGCAAGATTTTATCATCCGTTCTTGCTTCGGCGGTGTAGCTGATAATTTTCTCGTATCTGGCAGTGATGATGCTAATGTATACATCTGGAAACGACAGGATGGAATGCTTATTGACGTCTTACCTGGACACACAAAGGGAGTCAATTCTGTTGCGTGGAATCCAGTTAATAAGCACATGTTTGCATCAGCCAGTGATGATAACACGATTAGAATATGGACAAGTGGTTAAGTTGGGCTCTAACTACAGTTTATTTTTATTATGTTAATTGATATATGTTATTGGAGGATTATTTAAGGCGCTTGGTTTCTTTCTATTTTTCGTTGTGTGTTTTTGTATCTATCGTAATCATTAAACTATGTTTTGGTCTCCTATTTATCAATGCATGCTATATATTAACAGAAGAAGAGAATGATTACTCTCTTTTATCCGCACCGAGTTTTGCAACAACTTCATCAATCTTCTTCGCAGCCCATCCATACCTCATATTTGGTATCAAGAACGGACGTAAATCAAATCTGTTGTCATCAGGAGAATACGACTCTGCGTGATATGCAGGTGTCATAATAGTCATTTTGTGTCTATTAATTGCGTAATAAAAGAAAAAGTTCTTGACTTTTGTAGCTATTTGCTCGGCAGTTAATCGAGGTGTCCATTCGTGGTACAGTTTGATAAACATAGAGTATGGACCACACTTATCAATCTTACGAAGACGACCGAATATTGAGAGCTCTTCGTACGTCATTCCCATATCTGCTTCATCGGACTGTACGTATGTTTCCGTTATCGGTTCGAGTTCTGCGGTAGGTGTAGCGTCGAGGAAGGATTGAAGAACTGGCATATTATACTCGTCTCTTGCGTAGGCTATAAATGCTTTGAGATCGGTTTTCGAGATACCTCCAATAGGATTAATATCAGCAGAAGAGCAGTCGTATTTAGTCAAGTATCCTCGAAGACATTCGTCGACATTAGCACTTCCTAAAACGAGTAATCCACCAACACGTCCCCGCACCCAGGGTAATAACTGCGCAAACAGATAAGCAAATACCATTCTTAGTCGCGCTTGAATATTTTGCAAAGCGAGGTTCTCGGCATCAGTACCGCCGTGGATCCTGAACATTGGTTTCATGCCAGTCACGCGAACAAAAACTTCTCGGACTGCGCTGACTGCTAGATCCATATTCAAATCTACATGATAGGATCCAACGTCATTTGCAAGACGAGTTGCACGTTGACGGGTGTCGAATGATGAGTTTTCGGTACCCATATAACAAGTATGGAAAATTCTGCTAGCAAATTCGCTAGCGTCGGTAGGGATGTATTCTGATTCAGGTTCTCCAATAGCTCTGCGTGCGTCACGAATAACATCCTCATTTCCGTCTTCACACGCACTAACAACTAATCGACACATTGAGTGCACAATCACAGCCGTCGAACAGGAATCAATACCACCAGAGAGCGGCAAGAAAAATCCAGCAGATTTAGATCGTCGTAAGTAATCCCACATCCAGCATGCAGGTCCTAATGCAATTTCTTCTTCAGGTCTGTGGTATCTAATAGCTCGTGGTTTGGTGGGGACGATTGTAGGATCAAATGAGGATCCGGATTTGGAGAGGGAGAATGCTGCTGGAATACGTTGGTAGGATGGAGTAGTTCGGCTTTGAATTCCGTGGGACATCAGTGATCTGTATGATCTAACGTCTTCTAAGTCAACGGTAGCAGTGATAACTTCAACGTCATTAAGTGAAAACTGTGAACCCTGTCCGACAACTTGTCCATTGACAACGATTAATGGACATCCGTCGTAATAAAGTCTGTCACCGTCGCAGCCGCGCTGATTAGCGTATAAGTAAATACCACCACATTTTGCTGTGGCTTCCGTTATAAGGTTAAGTCTGATGTCTAATTTACGCAATTGATGATGTGAACCAGAAGAGTTTGTGAAAATTTCAATTCCGTCAAGAGACATGTCGATATGTGGAGAATCTGGAGTAAACAACTCTTCACAAGTTTCGGCTCCAAGAACAGTATCAAATGCAGAAATGACAGCGTCGCCAAAATCAACCTCATGCTGTCCTGTAATTTCAGAAATCATACGCGGCAACGCGTACTTTTCGACATGTCGCGGTTTCATCCACGGAGTGAAATATCGCATTTCGCGGTAATTTCCGTCATTGGCAAGCCATAGTTTGGGACGGATCAGAAGGATCTTGTTATTGTATGAGAGCATTCGACAGTTGTATCGCACATTCTTGTGCATGACGGGCATTCCAACGTCAAGAAGAATGCCATGACATTCTTCATTTTGTAGAAGACGGGCATACATTTCCCAAGAGTGTAGGAAGGTATCGCCTTCAAGAAAGTGATCTAGACATCCATATCCACTAACTTATCAGTATATTCAACCCAACTGCAAAATTAATGAAAAATCGTACGTGATTTCCAGCTCAGGACCCACTCGAAGTGAAGACCCTTCAGCCTTTGCCTGAACAATTGAAGCGACGATACGTTCAAGATTGCCCTCAAAATCAAGAGCCCATTGATTAAGCGCGCTAAGTTGTGATCAGTAAGAGTCTAAAACCCATGAAATACAATACACACCATGTTGAAAGCGTCACGAAGTGACCCATTGCGCGCGTCTTTATTGCAATTGTTTGCGCGTATAATGCAACTTCAGGTTTATTTCTGCGTCCGCCTGAACTATTACTTGCTTTCAATTTCTTGAATGGGCTCCCAATTGACTTTTTTGCCCAATCACGTAAGCATGTGAGTCACTGTGATCTATTATGTGATTTTGATGTGACCCATTTAGCGATAACCAAAGGCACACGACATAGTGACAGTTGCGCCACAAGTCGCGCGGCAGCGCAATCGATTGGCTGAGAGCGCGCGATACGCTGAGCGCAGGCCGCCGGCCGGACTAAGCCAAAGCTTTGAGCCTTTCTTCGCCGACTCTTTCTTCCTCTTCACCGCTCCTCTTGTCTGAACTCACCAAACAATGGTAAGTATTCGTGTGCTTTAGTGGTCGGTGTTGGCTGCAATTGGGACTGTTTAATTGACTGGTTTATCAGGCCGGTGCTATTGAAAACGCTAAGAAGACGCTCAAAAACCTCGATGACGATGGACAGTATGGTAAATGCGACTCTCCTTCTCCGATAGCAATCTTTGCTATATAATTACTATATCATCAACCAATGTGCTAAATTGTGTTTTTTTAATTAATAGGCTCTGTCTACTCGGTCTCGGGTCCTGTCGTTGTCGCTGAGAACATGATTGGATGTGCCATGTACGAATTGGTGCGTGTCCAACTCTCTCTATACATCTGCCCTAGAACACAATTGCTTACTTTTCCTTTCTCATTATACAGGTCCGTGTCGGTCACGAGAACTTGGTCGGTGAGGTCATTAGAATTGAGGCCGACAAAGCCACTATCCAGGTCTACGAAGAGACTGGTACGTTATCACCGCCTCCCGTCTTATCTATCATATCACGCCCTTCAATGCATGTAGCTAACTTGTGTTTTTCTTTCTTTCAGCTGGTGTCACTGTCGGTGACCCCGTTCTCCGTACCGGAAAGCCCCTTTCCGTCGAACTTGGTCCTGGTTTGATGGAGACCATTTACGATGGTATCCAGCGTCCTCTCAAGGCCATTCAGGAGCTCTCTGGCTCCATTTACATTCCCCGTGGTATCGACACTCCTGCCCTCGACCGTTCGATTGCCTACGCATTCACTCCTTCGCCCAACTTCAAGGTCGGCGACCACATCACCGGAGGTGACATTTTTGGTTCCGTCTACGAGAACTCGCTCCTCTCTGACCACAAGATCATCCTTCCTCCCCGTGCCCGCGGTACCATCACCTGCATCGCCGAGGCTGGTAACTACACTCTTAACGATACCGTTCTCGAGGTCGAGTTTGAGGGCAAGGTCTCCAAGTTCTCCATGTTCCACTCGTGGCCCGTTCGTGTCCCCAGACCTGTGTCTGAGAAGCTCACTGCTGACTACCCTCTTCTCACTGGTCAGCGTGTTCTTGACGCTCTTTTCCCCGTCGTCCAGGGAGGTACTACCTGCATTCCCGGTGCTTTCGGATGCGGTAAGACTGTCATTTCTCAGTCTCTCTCCAAGTACTCCAACTCCGACATCATTATCTACGTCGGATGTGGTGAGCGTGGTAACGAGATGGCTGAAGTACTCATGGATTTCCCTGAGCTTTCTATTGATATTGACGGCCGTAAGGAGCCTATTATGAAGCGTACTACCCTTGTCGCTAACACCTCCAACATGCCTGTCGCTGCTCGTGAGGCTTCTATCTACACTGGTATTACCCTTTCTGAGTACTTCCGTGATCAGGGTAAGAACGTTGCTATGATGGCTGACTCTTCTTCCCGATGGGCTGAGGCTCTTCGTGAGATTTCCGGTCGTCTTGGTGAGATGCCTGCTGATCAGGGTTTCCCTGCTTACCTTGGAGCCAAGCTTGCTTCTTTCTACGAGCGTGCTGGTAAGGTCGTTACTCTTGGTTCGCCCAAGCGTATGGGTTCCGTCTCCGTCGTCGGTGCCGTTTCTCCCCCTGGTGGTGATTTCTCTGACCCTGTTACCGCTGCTACTCTCGGTATCACTCAGGTCTTCTGGGGTTTGGACAAGAAGCTTGCCCAGCGAAAGCATTTCCCTTCAGTCAACACATCGCTTTCTTACTCCAAGTACAACAACATTCTTAACAAGTTCTACGAGTCTAACTACCCTGAGTTCCCCTCGCTCCGTGACAAGATGAAAGAGATCATCTCTGACGCCGAGGAGCTTGAGCAGGTCGTTCAGCTTGTCGGAAAGTCTGCTCTTTCTGATGCCGACAAGATTACTCTTGAGGTCGCTACCTTGATCAAGGAGGACTTTTTGCAGCAGAACGGTTACTCTACCTACGATGCCTACTGCCCTATCTGGAAGACCGCCATGATGATGAAGGGATTCATCTTGTACCACGACGAGGCCCAGAAGGCTGTTGCCTCTGGATCCAACTGGAATAAGCTCAGAGAGGCTACCAACGAGGTTAAGTACGCTATCTCTTCGTCTAAGTTTATGGAGCCCAGCCGAGGACAGGCCGATGTCACTGCTGAGTTCGATAAGCTCTACGCCAACGTTTCCGAGAAGTTCGCCGCTGCTTCTGAGTAAATGGGTGTTATATTCTTTGACAGGTTTTATCATAATTGGCGCGCGGTAAGAGGAAAAGACACCGGGAAGGAGGTGTAGAAAACTTACAACAGCAAAAGGTTTTAAAAAAAACATAATTATAGAATTTTTGAAACGTCTGGTGGTCTTTATTATGTTTTGAAGTAACTGCAAATAGTTAGGAAATTGCTTTCATTTATTATTTAGTCAAATATTTACTTCTTATCTTTTTTTTTTCGACTTCTATTTATTTTTGGGATGTGTAGTTGCACGCAAAGGTACAGTTGTGCGTTAAAATGCGGGTAGATGAGATATATAATCTACTCGCTTGTTTTTCGTTATTATTTTTTATTCTTTGTATGTTTTTTTCCTATCTTTATTTATTTTTTTGAGTCATTGTGTCTATGATTTTGATAGCATTGTGGTAGTAATAATAGTTCTTTTATCATCATATATATAACTAGTATGTAATATACAAGAAACTAAAGTAAACCTTGCTTTTTGAGATCGTTGTAGACCTTCTCACTCATCACATTACCCTCATCATCTTCAACTTCTACAGCTTGTTCTTGCAAACTTTCCTGAGCTCTTTTGTCTCTTTTAATCTTTCTCCATAATGTAAGGGCATCTTGTATGCTAGTAATCTCTCTAAACAAAGTTGAGTTTTGAATTCCAAGACAACGTAATCCATGTACATGTCTTGGTTCTAGAAAGTGCTTATCGAATGCTTTGCGACCCATGTATACGAAATTACCACAAATTTCACATGGATATTCAACACCAAGTCCATGTAACTTCCATAACCAAAAAGGGATTGGTTTTCCATCCCAACCGATGGGCAACTTCAAAGGATTGTAAATTTTACCATCATCGTTTTCGTCGCCGTCAGCATTTTCTCCATCATCTTCGCTCTCGTCTAGTCCATTTTCCTCACGTTCTAAAGCTTCCATTTCAAGTTGTCTTTCTCGAACAGTTAATGCTGATTTGCGTTCAACATTAAGTTTTGTGTCTGTACGTTCTTTGTCTAGAATTTCCAGAAGTTTTTTGATTTCGTATTCTCGAAGAGCAATGGCTTGAGCTTTGTAATTATTTGCGGATGTGGTTGATGAAGATGAGCTATTCTCAGCGTTCTTCTTGTGTTTCTTACCGTTGAAATGAGCGTCGTAAACAGTTTGTTTCTCGAAATATTTATCGCATGCTGTACAATACCAACCCTTTTCGGTTTTACCATCAACTTTCTCAGATGAAGCGTCTTGTGCAACTGATGATTCCCATTCCTTTGTAAAGTCTTCATTTATTTTAGAAATCATACCATCTGGATCATTTAATGGCTGCGTTCTGCGTAGAAAGCTTTGTAGGTATTGAGATAAATCTGTCAGGTATTTAAAATATTCATCGTCTTTTGATGCTTTCGAGATATTCTCAAATTTATCAATCACGTCAAAATACTGAACATAGGTAACGCGTTTCTGTCCTCGAATATTAAGAAATCGTTCGTGGAATGCTATCAAATCAAGATATCTTCCTAAATGCTCTTCACCGGTGAACAATGAGTCGATAGAATCAATTGTGGGATTCGCAGTGGTATCTTCATCAATCTCAATTTTTCGCTTTTTGCGATATTTTTCTTCAAGGTTTTCGACTGGTTCATTGGGATATCTGCGATGAAAATCTTTAATTTCGCGATACTGTGTATAAAATTCGTCAAATGGGTCATTTTCTGCACCACCAGCAATTCTCTGAATTTCAGTGTCGCGTTCACTAACATGAATGTCAGCTAAAAAAAAAGGCAACTGTAAAGGAAAGTAGCATACCCGTTTACGTCTTCAAAACTCGAGAGAAGGAATGTACTTTGCTGCTGAATTCGATCTAGGAAATTCGATATTTCAGTTTGTTGAATTATTTTATTTCGGTGCTGTTACCATATCAATAAATGACATCATTCTCAGATACAACAACAACACAGTAATTCACTTACGCCCTTTGGTTGATGCTGAAGTCTATCTGCGATTGCCTGTTCCAATCTCTCCAGATCTGCCAATCCAGGGAAAAAAAAGCACGTGTCAGCCCCTTAGATTTTCTATGCAGGATACTAAGGTCGATCTCACCTTCTAGCGCGTACCGTTCGCTCTCTATCACCGCCATAATGTCGCTGCTGTAGTCGCCGAATCGAGTATATCTGCACGATGGACAGAGCAGGTGGCTGGCAAGACTTCAAAGTATGTGCAGCATATACACGCAAACAGTGCTGTATA
>JAJLWK010000121.1:0-27653 GCA_030570675.1 Myxozyma neglecta | reverse complement strand
CATAGAAGAGGAAAAAAGCAAAACAGCGAGGATGTCAGTTTTGCACGAAGGAAAAACATACTTTCGAAATATTGCTGCTCAAAATGGTCGTTTACGAGCACTGATTTCACTCCGAAATGAGGAATCAGTACTTTCCGAACTATCAAATTCACTCTCACAAACAAATGGAAAATTAAGTGGGAAAATCGTTGTATTAAAGGACAATATTTGTACAACTTGGGGGAAGACTACTTGTTCTTCACATATGCTTGAGGGTATGATTGGGTTCATTTAAGAGTCAGTGGTTGGCTAAGACGTGGTTTAGATTATCAGAGCCCGTATAATGCTACTGTTGTTGACAAAATCTCAAAGGCGGGAGGTGTTTTTATCGGAAAAGCGAATATGGATGAGTTTGCTATGGGGTTAGTGCTTCACAATATTTTTGATTGCAGTAACTAATGTGGTATTTAGAACAGACAATATCCACACAATATACGGACCACCGCTAAATCCACGCTTTCCGAACAGTGAACACAGCACAGGCGGATCATCAGGAGGCTCAGCAGCAGCAGTCGCATCAGAAATGTGTGATATAGCACTTGGAACAGATACAGGTGGTTCAGTTCGACTTCCCGGAGCATACTGCGGAGTTATAGGATTTAAGCCTTCTTATGGGTTGATTTCGCGGTGGGGAGTCATCGCATTTGCGCAGAGTCTTGATACAGTTGGTATTTTGGGAAGAAAGATTGGCGATGTTAGGAGCATGTTTGACGTTTTGAATGGATTTGATGAGAAAGATCCGACAAGTATTTCAGATTCATTTAGAGAGAAGTTGAAACAACGGACAGAAGAACTGAAATCATCAAACAGAAAATACAAAATTGGTGTTCCAAAAGAGTTCATTGTTGATTCACTATCACCTATTATAAAATCAACCTGGAAATCAACTTTACTAAAACTACAGGCATCAGGACATGAACTAGTCTCCGTCTCACTTCCTTCAATTATCAGCGCTCTTCCCACCTACTACATCATCGCACCTGCCGAAGCATCCTCAAATCTCGCTCGTTACGACGGAGTCCGATACGGCTACCGTTCATCTACTGTTGATAAATCTAGTAACGAGCAAGACGTTTTATACGGAAAGACGCGAAGTGAAGGATTTGGTAAAGAAGTGCAGAGACGAATTCTTTTGGGAAATTACAATTTGTCGTCTGGCGCTATTATGAATCATTACATTCAGGCACAACGAGTTCGAAGAAAGATACGAATGGACTTTGATAGAGTTTTCACTGTTGAAAATCCTCTTTCTCAGTCTTCATCTTGGAACGCGTCTCGAGATTTGGAAAACACTGTTGATTTCCTAATAACTCCCTCTTCAACAGACACAGCACCTTCATTATCAGACATCTTTGCACAAAAGTCTCCCTTAGACGCGTACGTTAACGACGTGATGACTGTACCGGCAAGTTTAGCTGGAATCCCTGCAATCTCAGTACCCAAAGATTCAGAAATTGACAAAAGCAAAACTGTCGGAATTCAAGTTATGGGACAATTTGGTGACGACGAAAGAGTTCTTGAAATTGCTGAGGAAATCATGAATTTTTAGAATTTAGATTTGCATTTATAAACACATTAGTTCGCTTTGTATATAGACACATGATTAATCGCATCATATAATGTACCACATCATATATTAAACACTTTTTACAAAAAAAAATTTATAAATGTAGAGAATCGAAGTTATTAACAACCAAAACAAAAAGACAATTCACATATCAATATCAGGCCTGCCCGATAAGATTGCGCTAATCTTTCTCATCTTTGTCCAGAATGTCTTTCTGGGACGTCTGTTCTCAGTCTCAGTCTCATGATCCATAAGATGTCTGACATCTGTCAAAACGACACTGCCGCCAGTAATTCCAATCACTTTAGCTGTTCCAGAACTGCCTCGTCCTTCAGGATTGGTCTGCGCAGTTTCGATGAATTCCATGCATTTAACAGCTAATCTGGTCGCACGAAGACGATCCATAGGCGATGGAATACCACCTTGCTGAACATGTCCAGGGTTAGCCGTTCTAGCATCAAATCGGCCCTTTGCTTCCTCACGAATTATATCAGCAATGATCTCAGTTGTAAAAACAGCTGAAGATTTTTCATTACGCAAAATAAGTTTTCCCGCACGATTTTGTCCTTGGTCATTAGCATAGCTATCACGAAGGAATTTGACATCCTTGTCAAGCTGTGTGAGTGAAATTCCTTCTTCAGGAGTGTAAACTGCAAGTGCACCAACACAAAGACCAGCATATGTTGCTACATATCCAGATTTACCTCCCTGAACTTCAACCACAAACACACGACGACGAGTAGCAGACGCAGACTGCTTGATCACATCACAGTAATCAACCAACGCATTCAAACAAGTATCTGAACCGACAGAGTATTCTGTACCAGGAACATTGTTTGATATTGTCGCAGGTAAACAGATCATTGGAATGCGGAACGCAGGGTACGAAACTCTGGCGCGCTCTAACTGCTCAAGAGACACAAAAGCTTCAAAACCACCGACGATCATTAAACCATCAAAGTCAAACTTTTGGAAATAGTACGCAACCATACCCAAATCAACGTCAGGCGAGTTACGATTTGTACCAATCTCAGATCCTCCACGAATAACCCAATTGTCAACATCAAGCCAGTGAAGCTCCTTGACTGAGCCATGACGGGCAAGACCAGTGAAACCGTTGTGGATTGCAAAAGCACGGTGGCCACGAGAAAGACAATAGCATGTCGCAGCACGGGTCGCAGCATTCATGCCGCCAGCCGGTGCACCAACATTGATAATGGCAATCTTCAATCGCTTATCCTCGGGAAGCTTATTGGATTCGTCATCGATGTTATTGATTGCCTTAAATGCAAGTAAGTAATCGGCAAACTCAGTATCACGCAACGACATTGCTTCATCAAATTTTTTGTTTTTAATGGCAATAGCCACCTGCTTTGTCAAAGCAACAGATTCGACTAAAGGCTTTCGCGATATCTTGTTCTCGTTAATACCAATCATAGGTGAAGGAGTTTCAGGAGTAGATTCAAGAACCGCCTCTACTGCGTCATAACCTTGCATTGTTGAGATTAGCCGGTCATAAGCAACAGCTGATCCACCTCTTTGAACATGTCCTAGAGTGGTGATTCTGGTATCGAGGCCAAGCCTTTTAACAAGCAGGTCCTTTACATTATCTGCAGAAATAGGGTTCAAATCCGAATCAATGGCGCCTTCACAGACAATAACAATTGTTTTTCTCTTGCCTTTGTTCCGGTGCTATCAAAACATCGTTAGTTCAGGTCATTATTCTTAAATAAAATTGATACATACGGCGCTAACGACGGAACAAATCTCGTCACCCCACCCAGTAGCACTAGGAGGCTGCTCAGGAATAAACACATAGTCCGCACCAGTAGCGATACCAGCCATCAAAGCCAACCAACCGCAATGACGGCCCATTACTTCGACAACGAAAGCTCGTGAATGCGACAAAGCAGTGGCATCAATGAAATCAACGCTCTGACAAATTCTTGAGAGAGAAGAATAAGCACCAATTGTAGCGTCAGTGGAAGACATGTCATTGTCAATTGATCCTACCAAGCCGACAATAGTAAGATGTTCGTAGCCTTCGATCTGTTCTGGGGTAAGCTCCTTGGTATCGACGAGTTCTTTAAGCAGATCAGGCCATTCGGCACGGAAAAGATCAGCACCAGTCAGGGAGCCATCACCACCGCAAACAATAAGAGCGTCGATTCCATTGACAATCATATTTTTGGCAGCCTTCAGGCGTCCCCATCGCTCTCTAAAAGCCGCACATCTCGCGGTTCCGATAAGAGTGCCACCCTCCGAAAGCCAACCACGGACGTCTTCCCATTTCATCTGCTTCATCATGTGCCCACCTTGAACAAGACCTTCGTAACCTTCGTAGATGGCAAAAGCATCACAACCCTTATGGATTGCAGCACGAACGACTGCGCGAACAGCACTGTTCATTCCAGGAGCATCACCTCCAGAGGTAATAATACCGATTTTCTTGCGCTTGCCAGACGCAGAGTCTGCGGCAGCGACAGGGACCGCATCTCCCTGAGCAGCCTCTGAAGCATTGAGAAGGCTGACAGGGAGCTCGAGGTAAGTCGGGCGGGCGGAAGTAAAAGGGTTGGACTTTCCGGTGAAACCTAAGAGAGTGCCAAGAGGATCGTGGGCATAGACTTCGACGGGATCCGAATCGGAAGGCAGCGGCTGGTAGAGAATCTTCTTCTTGCGCAGCATCTGGATAAGACTGTCGATGTAAGGAGTGTAGAAAACAAACGCCGAGCTCTGGCCTCGCCAGTCAAGCTCCTTCTTTAAACCCGAGTTGAGGTTGGAGAAGTCAGAGTCGGAAGAGGGGACCAGACGAAGCTTGACTGTAACACGCTCACCCTCAGTGCTCTTGGAGCCAGAAGAGTACAGCCATGACTCTTTCGTAGCATCAAAGCAGTGATCAGGGTTACCAACAGACGATGGCTGTGAGCGGTCATAGACTAATAGTTCCGAGAAACCGAGATCTAGGTAGAAGTCGAGGGTTTGTTGGAAAATGTCCGCGTTTGGCGCGACGAGAGAGAGGAAAGAGACACCATGCACGAGCGAGAGCGTGTTGAAGTGCGACGGAAGCCGAAGCGAGTCGTCTGGACCCGGTTCCAGAGCCGACTGCGGTTCAAAATAAGGCGACGCTGCCATTGCAAAAGTTTGCCTGGTAGCGAAGAAGAGGAGACGAAAAAGTATGAGGAAGGTTTGCTGAGAGTAGGAGCAAAGGACGATGGGGGGTCCACCCGGGGAAATGGGCACCAAAACAGGCGCATCAGAAATAAGCTTAAGCGATGACTTGCGCAAGCGCGCGCTATCTTTGTTAGGTGGTTTGACAACAGTGTCGCGTAATTTTTGATTCTACAGTTTTTGCCGTTACGCCGGTTTTCATTACTACACGCGTAGGTGCGATAGACCGCGGGGTAGGTGGGTGCTATAACCTGCGGTGGAAAAGGCGGGATTTGCTATCGCGGACGTTGAAGCCACTAAAAGTAGAAGCCACTTGCGAGAGCAGCGATGTCGTCACACCTTTTTGTGTAGTTTAGACATCCTTAATTTCCCAGACTGCTTCGCCAATGCGCTCTGCAGACAATATCGTTTTTCCAGTAATAACAATTAAGTGACATTAATGATGCTCCTATTTGTCTTTTGAGATGCAGCCAATGGCTGAATAAATCTGAGACTTGTCTCTGCTTGGGTTTTCCCAGAAGTTGCCGCATAAAAAACCATCTGTGTACCGCAACCTGGCACATATGGTCTTCGTCTCCCAATTCTACAGCGACCAGACCAAAACAAGGCTGTAGAAAAATCCGACAGTAGAAACTGTTCTATTTAGTTCTCTGATGGCCAAATCCAATCAAATTAGCTCTCCGGTCTCTTTCACAGCGTGGAACAGACGTTCATGCACAGCCGAATTAGTACTAGGCGCGGCTTGTGCGGCTCGGTGCCCGCGGCGCTCGCAACCTTCGCTCGACTCTTTTGCCTGCCTTATTCTGCGACTACTCACGCCTGTGTTTCTTTCCTCGTGGCTCCCTTTGGTGAGTTTGTGCCTGTTCTGCGGGTCTCGTGGCCTTTTCTCTCGAATCGTTGCTGTGGGCGGATTTGTCTTCTTCTTTAGCTTCTTTTATCGGATTCCTGGAGCTTTTGCTGCTGCCGCTGTTTCGTTGACTTGCGTCTTTGTTTCCTCGGCGACACACGGCAGCTCTGCGCCCCTCTTGCCAGTTCTCGCTACGAGTCGCCGTCATGATTTTGCTATCGTATTTTCTGCTGCTGGGTCTACTTCCAGCAGCAATGGCGGTAAATGTTCTGTCGTATTGTTCGTCAGATAACACCGGTTCTGATTACTCTGCTGGTATGTTAACCATTTGCCTGTGCTACTTTTTTTCTTATCTTCGGGCTCGCCACTAACCATTTAAACAACAACAGTCTTCGACACATGGCAATCATTTGGCTTTTGTTCTACAAACTGCAGAAATGGGGGATATGCTTTTGCTGTTATTTTAAACTTCAACTGCTGGTGTTCAAATGTTATGCCTGCCTCGACTACATCTGTTGCCCATTGTAACGATCAATGCCCCGGTTTCCCATCTGACCCTTGTGGTAATGTTCAGCAAGGACTTTACGGATACATCCAACTAGCCCAAGCGTCGAGTACAGCTACGTCTAGTTCGGCCGAGCCGACCACATCCTCGTCAACAGAGGCCGACCCTACACCCTCCGAAGAAACTTCTTCCGAGTCAGCTACACCGACGTCATCCGACGAACCAACAAGCACCGGAAATACCTCAACTTCTGAAGAACCAACAACTTCCGAGGAGCCTACCTCTTCTACTGCTGAGCAATCTGCAGATCCTACTCCCTCTACTACTGAAGAAGATCCAACGACCTCCACCACTGAAGAGTCCACTACATCAACTGAAGAGTCTACTACAGCAACAACTTCTACTACATCGTCAAGCACATCAACATCATCTTCAACCACATCAATCTCTTCAACACCTACACCTACACCTTCGCCGATTATCTCAGTTGTCACTGTTACTGGGTCTGGTGCCACAAAAACCCTTCTAGTGACCACAACATTCTCCAACTCTATCTCTTCTCCTACATCCTCGACCGTACGAACAAGCTCCAGCTCTCAAATAAGCTCATCTACAAGCTCAACTCATCCTGCGGAATTCAGTAGTACTTCTAGCTCTATTTCCACAATCCCTACGCCTGCCGCTTCTACAAGCTCATCATTTTGGAGTAGTTCTGGCAAAGTAGCTGGAACATTTGTTGCAGTTGCAGTTGTGGTTATTCTACTAATACTTCTCTTAATATTCCTAATCCGGCGTCGCCGGCGACAACGCGAAGATGAAGAGTTTGCTAGTGGTTTCTCGCCTAAAACTCGCAACTCTCCTACTTTAAACGAAGGAACAGGTCCGTTTGGTGCATACGGATTCAATTCAAACAGGCGAAGACGGTCTACGAATTCTCTTACACAGCAAAGTACTCTAGAGAAGCGGAGTATTGGAGTTGGTGCATATGGAGCGCCGCCACCTCGAGCAGAAACTTTGCAAGTGGATCAACGGATTGATCCCGGAGCTATGTTTATGCATAATAATTACTCTCGAGGTTCAGTCAGAGACGAGTATGATTACTCTCGAAAAGTTTTACGGGTTCTTAATCCGGATGATATGTAAAGAAGTTTCTTACCCAATGAAACACAATCCTACACTTTGCTTTGCTTTGCTTTGCTTTGCTTTGCTTTGCTTTGCTTTGCTTTGCTTTGCTTTGCTTTGCTTTGCTTTGCTTTGGACGGGTGGGGAGAGACAGACACCATGTCTGTTTTCTCTTTTCGCGCTATCACTATTGTTTAATTTTTTTGTTTGCTTTGCAGAAAAAAAAACACATAGTTATTTGGCTCTATCATACATTTTGCTTATTGATTTTACGATTTGGCGTTTGATTTTTTTTGTCTCATCTTTGTTGTGTCATCTTTGTTGTGTGATTTCTGTTATGTCTTACTTTTTCTGTTTATTTTTTTTGTTGATATTCAAATGCGGCCATATTGCTGTTTTCGGGCCGCTTGCCGATGATGCCGGAGCGATCTGTCTTAGAGGACTTTGACGCTAATACATTTTAATACAAACTAAAATATCTGACTTGCATTCATCCGGATGGTTGTATGGAATAGAGCGGTGAGATCGCAAATGAAAACTCGGCTAGTCTTCAGTTGACAGAATACTTAATTATAGAAAGTTATCACACTTTTTATTTTCATGGTTGGCAGATAATTATTCTTGCTAGTCTTTTTTTTTTTTTTTTGACGGGCCAAAAGTTAAGCTTACTACATTCTTTGGCTTGCAGCTGGGGCTAATATAGTTTAAAGAATATGTATGCGGTTTTCTCTCAGCGTATTGTCTCGTCGTACTTTGCTGTCAACAGATGACGCTTATACGAATTATTTATAAATCAGAACTTTTGCCTATTCTAAAAGCAGTCTTAAGATAACTTGCTTTGTCTAGAAACAATGCGATCACTATCCACGGTTTTGGAGTAGTACTGCGGTATAGGGTTTTTGCGTACGGCGGTAAAAGGAAGCAGAGAATGTTTGCTGTGCGTGCGCAGTTGAGGGTCGCGCATTCTAGAATGAGCGTGTGGTCAGTTTATTTTACTTACATTATTGGCTGGGATTAGTGTAGATCACTAGACGAAATAGATATATTTGATGATCGTTAATGTGTATTGTAAACTTAAGCGTAAATGCGCATCTTTCACAAACGAATTGGTCATGAATAAAGCTCTTGTTTCCAAGCTTCTATTTTTATTCCGACAGCAGAGGGCATCTCGGCAAAACGTGCTAGATTTCTTCAGACCCCACCATGTCACGTGAACTCTATTGAGTGGTCTGTGTGGGAAATGGGCTGCTCTGTGTTTACTGTTTGGTAAGCCGACACCAAAGATTGCCTATAATTTCGAATTGCGTATTGCTGAAGCGAGCTGTGATTAATTCGATTGCTGCTTTTATTGCTGTTTGCTAAGAAACCTATTTCTAATGCTACTTGGCACCAGGGCATTTGCTTCTGTTTACATATTTACCAATCAGTGCAGTAATCAATCTCGCATTTCTTTTCGTCACAGCGCTAAGCTCAAAGGTTTCGCTTAGAGAACACAGCCAAATAGTCTTTTGAATCTTCTCTTTAATCTTTAATCTTGCATCTTTTGCTTTATCTTGGTATCTGTCGATCGTCTTATGCGAATTCAAGCTAGTCAGTTCACCCTAGTTCTCTTTCAGCCTACCAAGAATTTCTCCACAGCCTTTGTCACTCAAACGTATCACAACCTCACAATCAGTCTATCACCTGTTTACTTCTGCTTCTTCTGTGACAGTACGTTTGTGAGTTTCTGCTATGCTGTCTGTGTTGATACCCGCGATTAAACTTATTTTTTCTATAACAAGCGGAGTGTTTCCGCTGTTCTGTAGTTTCTGTTTATTTTCTGTTTTTGATGATTTGGTTGTACAGGCGTTTGCATGAATTTCACCGACGTGTTTTGATTTTGGTCTCTTTTGTCACTTTTGTCAGGTTCTCTGCTTGGGATTTCAAATTAGGCGGTCGAAGGAGTCTGGAGTCTTGGAGTACGCATATAGGATTGCTTGATGTTGTGGCCTTTTCTCTAACTGTTTTCTTTTTGACGAGAGTTCATGTTTGCATGTATTTTTACGGCATAGTTCTAACGAGTTGATGATTACCTGAGTTGATGATTACCTGAATTGATGAGCTTGTAAAAATCAACCTCTAGGAGCGATGTCTTATAACATCACGCAGCCATCTTAATCAGCGTTTTGTAATGTAGTCTTGTTATTACCAGCGTTTTTATTGGCCATTATCTTGACGACTCAGTCATCTCAGTCTCAAAACCTTAAGCGATGTCCTCGCCATAGATTTCCTGTCTGCGGCGTCAATATCCCAAATGTATCATGGTGCTCAAAATACAGATTCAACTCAAAGGAGATTAAGTTTTCAGCTACCCACAATATGTTTTCTGTTTCGACTTGCTACTGTGCAGTCTCGGAGGCGCCTAATCTCTATAGAGTAAATTAGTTTCTTTTTGTGCCTGGTTCGGCATTCGTTTTTGGGTTTGCTTTTTTAAAGAGAAGAGATAGTGCTATAGACTTTATTGACTATAAGAGCTGGGTACATAAATAGATTTACTATCTTGACATTGAGCAATATCCAAACTTGTCGATAACAGCACTCAAACTGCTTTCTAAAAAACACATCAACTAACGCGTTTCTTATGATTGCTTGATTAAATCAAACCCTCAAAAGTTTGTGAATGGCACCACGGTATACATCACAGTCGGCAATGATTACTGGTCAAGTCTCATCACAGCAAGGCTCGAACGGAGCGCATGCGCCGGGCTTGATCTCACAAGCTGGGTATGATCGGAAAGCACAGCCGTTTCCGATTTTCGAGGAAAATATGCCGTTTTCGTCTCTTTTGTATCAGATTGAATTACATATCGTCAGAACTGTTGATTCTCCTTATACTTACGAACAACTTCGGGGACCGCCTTTTTCAAGTCATTTGATTAGACCTTTGGGTATGTTTGCGCCAGGCTCGATGAGATATTATGACGAAGTTAACAAATGATAGTAAAATCTATCGAGCAAACTCGTCATCCGGCAGTAATTGCAGCACTTTTAGCAGCCCGACTAGATTTCTCCGTTCAAGAAGATGATCGTGCAATTCACGAGGCACGTGCTTATACCGCCGAATTAGTCGCGATGCGATATGCAGCTCATTTACCAGAAGAGGAACTTATTCAATACGTTACTTATGAAATACCTAGAAAACCTACGACGAATGGAACTAGCTCGTTACTTTCGTCGTCGAGACCGTCGAGTTTAAATGTGCCTACGGAAAATACCGGACTTCTTGACGAGCATAACGATGATTTGCAACGAGATGCGGCTGCTAGAGCTGCTGCTGAAATTGACATTGAGCGACAAGCAGGTTTAAACGAAGATAACACGCCGTATGTAGCTGATTCAGCCATCGGATTAAGCGCGCTCGAATTAGCAATTTTAGGTGATGCGAAAAAGTTTTTGCTATCAAGGTCAATCGAACAAGTCATTACATCTATTTGGGACGGCCGTATTGTATTTTGGGATTCAATTTCTATTCAGTCGAAAAAGAGAGCAATGTTTTATAGTCCTGGACGTGCCGGAAATGATTGGTATTCACGTCTTCGAGTACCGAAATACAGAACGTTCTTTATGATGCTGAATTACGCTGTTTTACTGGCTTTGTACTATGCTGTTTTGACTGAACGAAATATTACACACATCACAGCTCTTGAGGTACTTCTTGATATTTGGTTTGCTGGATTCGTGTATGAAGAGATTGGTCAAGTTCGGGAATCAGGCAGTATAAAATTTTATGTTTCAGACTATTGGTCCGCATTTGATATTGCAATGATTTTCATTTTCCTGGCCTTTTTCATTACTCGAATAATGTCGGTGTTACCGTTTAGAGAACAGTATGCGCTAGCAGCCTTTGATATTCTGGCGCTGGAAGCGTTGTTGCTTGTCCCTAGAGTATTTTCAATTTTATCGGTATCTCCGTATTTTGGAACGTTGTTGCCTTGTTTGAAACAAATGACTAAGGATTTCATGAAGTTTTTGGTCTTGGTATGGCATCTTTTTTAAGCATTATCGAGTTAAGCTAACTACATTTAGATTGTAATTCTATATGTTGGATTCTTGACTACATTTTCATTTTTGGGACGAGATCATTTTTCCGTAAATCAAATGGCGTGGCTTTTAATCCGGGTATTCTTTGGTGCACCATACGATGGACTCGATGCGGCAGGACTTATCTCACCGATTTTCGGACCTACGCTAATGCTTGTCTTTGTGATTTTGACTAACGTTTTGTTGATCACTGTTGTCATTTCCATTTTGTCGCAGAGATTTGGCCGGATGATGAATAATGCAAAGTAAGTTATTAGCTCATTAATGAGAATAAAGCTAATTGTTTTAAGTGAGGAGTACATGCTCCTTTTCTCTTCGTCAGTTCTGGAGTCTATTACCACTTCCGACCGTGTCACATACTTTTATCCTCCACTAAATCTCATCGGAATTGTAATCCGACCGCTTCGGCTTTTCCTGAATCATACCGAATATAGGAATCTTCGAATTTTTATTCTTAAAGTTACACACGCACCATTAGTTGCGTTATTATGGATGTACGAAACAATTCAATATCGTCTTTTACTTTTCAGATCCGACAATAGCAAGAGTAGTTTGTTACATTTACGAGGCTCAAACAGCGATAAGAAGAAACTTTGGAATTCAAGATATGGATCTAGAGAAGGATCCAGTATCGCTAGAGGATTACTTGTTACTGATGAAGTGATTCTTTCCGGTGCTGAGCCGCAGATTTTGCAGAGTGCGTTTGTGAAAGGAGATGATATGAATTTGGGAGGTACGAGTACGTCATTGGCTAATGGACGGTTGCAAACTACCAGTAGTAGTAATTTAGCAGATACTTCAAAGAATGGTAGTGATGTTGTGAAGCGGAGAAAGACGAGAAAAGGCACCATTGTTGCACAGAACATCAAGCGGAATAATAGCGGTGGGTTAAAAAATAAATCGTCGCAACCGCTGTCGTCAAGTTTTGGCTCAGGAGAAGAAGATGTGGGTTCTGAAGCTGCTTCCAAAGCAAAGGCTGCAACTACGGCTTCGCAGAATGAGGATCTTCTGAGTCCCGTCGGTCGCGTACTTCGACGAGCGCGAACAGAAAGTATTGCTTCAAGTGGGGCAATGCGCGGTACGCGACGGTCGAAACTTGCTATCAGCTTACTTCGAGACTTGCGACGACGACGAAGTCTCACGCTTCCTAACGATGTTATTTCCGAGTCGGGCGTTTCGGATGTTAGCGGACCTGCTGGAGGAGTGAAGGCGTTAGCGTCGAGACAGTTAACTGATCCTGATGTGCGGTATGATGAAAGTGTTCGGATGAGATCGCTATCACCCAAGCAGGCTAGACATACTATGAGTTCTAGAAGATCTGTTGATAGTCCTTTTCGAAGTGAGGCGGACTTCCATAAGCGAAACTCGTCAGCCATCATTGAGTCTGAAGATGAAGATGGCAATGAAGGGTATGAAGATGAGCATGGAGGACATACTATTCAAGATGTTCAGCGCGGAGAGATTTACGATGAAGATGACATTCTTCGCGATGAGCTCGAAACTGAAGAAGATGAAGAAGAATTAGAAGAAGAACAAGATGATGCACTTGATGATGATGAAGAGGACGATGATCTTTTGAGTTTGTATGCGGACCAGACAACGGTTAGGATTCGGGGATTAGAGGAACAGGTGTTGAAAATGCAGGAAATGATTGAGCATATGAATAGGCTTTTGGTGCAGAATTTGCATCAAAAGGAGAAAAATGCTTAAAGAGGCTGGCTTGATTATGCAGGTTAATTAAGATGAATCAATCACGAATAGAATGACTTTTAGTGTTATAATCAAATAAATATGTACATAAAATACAGTACAAAAAATTCATTGATAGATAAGGATGATATCTACGAAACGACTGCACCCAGTGCAGCACCAACACCACTTCCATCTCTTGCGATTCCGATTTGTACTCTCGCTTCATTCTCCGATCCGATGACAGTAGCAAGCGCTTCTCTCATCAAGCTCTCATAACCTGGGTAAAATTCAATGACAGAGCCATCCATTCCAATATCGACAATTTTCTGTTTTTCAAGGGCCTTGGTGTGTTTTAGGATTCCGGCGATAGCAGCACCAGCGAGGTACGCGGAACGTTTACCGATAGCTTCGACAATAGTGCGAATCGCTTTACGTTCATCAAGAGTTGTTTCCAGCACTAACTCTTTTTTGATGATTGAGTCCGTCGCGATTAAGTTCATTGAAAAGTCGGCTTCGATACGAGAGAGTACGGAAGTGTCCATTTTCCACTCGGTTTCGAGTTCCGGTGAAGAGGTTTTGAAAAGGAGATTCTTTTTGCAAAGAGAGAGAAGAATGTTGCGCAGAATCTCACCCAGGAACATTCCCGAAATGCGCTTTTCGAAAAGATGCATGCCTTTATTGGGTGTGCTTTCGTTCACGGCAATGTCGTACTGTGTCTCGGGAATAGTCTTGCAGTCGTTGTCGAAAGAGCCCCATTCTGTGTTGATGATCATAAGGTTTGTGAATTTACTTAGGGTGTCGAGTTTGGCGGTACCGAGTTTCACGACTGCGCTAAGGTCTTCGACGTAAGCGCAGTTTGTGCCTGTGCCAATAATGATACCCATGAGGGTTCCGTCGTTGCCGGGAGAGGTGTAGGATCTTGATAATAAAGTACCAACAGTATCGTTGACAAGAGCCGCAACATGAACATTGAGATTCAAAGCATCGAGCTCAGTTTGGAATAATTCGCAGATATCTTGTCCAACAGCGTCTTTAACGTCAAAACCCTTGGTCCAGCGCAAAAGGGTTCCACGGTTAATAGCAGTTTGATTCACAGGAAATGAGAAAGTGAAACCAAGTTTTAATTGATGGTCAGTCGCGTCTTGATCAAACTTCTCACTGAGATGGGATTGAATAAAATCTTTAACTCGAGCGGCAAGAAATGAAAAGAGCTCTTTGGATGTGCCGACCATGAGATCGTGGGGAATTGCAGCTTTGTTTTGAAGTAAGTCGTATGTATTGTCACCGTTTAAATGAACGGAACAGACACGGACATTGGTGCCGCCTAGATCAACCGCGAGAAATGTACCGGTCTCGCGACCAGTTGGAACCGCAGTCACTATCTCTAATTCAGTATGACGCAATGTAAAGAAAAAATAATTGGTAAATACCAAAAGAAGGGATCATAGCCATAGCTTCGCCATCATGATCAAGACCAAGTTCTAATATTCAATCAGTAAAATTGTCACTAGTCGATCAATAAATATAACAATAAGTACTTACTGGTCAAACGAACATATTCATCCGCAACTTTACAAAGGTCCTCATCAGAAACATTCAGATCTTTACAAATTTCCAATACAGCTTCATTCAACGTAGAAGAAGTCATTTTTTATATTTTTTCCTGTTTTTCGGATCCTTAGATTCGCGGACTTTCAATCACAATGATCGTTGGTGCACCAGAATTGATCGAGGCTGCACGGATTTGTTAGCGGGTTAGGGCTTATGTGGTGATGTAACGGTTCTTAAAAGCTGAAAGCTGACGACTGGATCAACGTCGAGGGATATTGGACGATGCATTTTTCTTGTCAATTTTAATTTTAAAATGTTGTAGCAACCTGAGAGATTAGACTGAATAGTTATCGGCGATGACAAAAAGCCTCTTGACAAGAGGGTTGACTAATACGATGATTTGCTCGAGTTTAGGGACATATTAATTGATCTCCAAATTTCTCGCTGTTATCTGACTACAATGTCCATACAAAGTGCAAAAATTCTGTTTCCAAAGTACAATAATGGCTTGTGAATATAAGTAAGGTCAAATCCATCCCAATATGGGTTGCAAGTAATGAATGCAATGGTTTGAAACTATTTTCAGGCAACACATTAGTAGTACTTCAGTAATGCATACTCTATCCATAGACTTCAACTTTATTGATTCAATTCCTGACAAGGAGCAGAAAGATAGATTCAAACGACGCCAAGAGTTTTGGCCGGATCTGGAGATGGCACTTGTCGAATGGACCTTTGGACCAAGGAATTATTCAAGTCTAGTCTCCAGAACTATTTTGACTGAGCTCTTGAGCCCAATAGCGTTAAAGAATTACATGACCATCATTTAGTGAATGAGATAGAACTAGGATTGCAAAGATTGCGATTATGCAAATGCAAGCTATGTATTTTGACGAGTTTATGAATCCAGCAGGTGAGAATGCTGAGGATAGTCTTATACAGATAGATGAAGCCATATTGAACCAGTATGAAATTTGTGAGATTGAAGAGGAGGAAGAGGATGTGGAAGATGCTGATGCAGTTACATCTGAGCCCAATTTCTTTTCAAATGTCTTTGGATTTGCCCGGGGTTTAAATCTTTTTGAGGAGCAGCAGGGAGCCAATGATTCTCCATTGATCCAATTCTTAGATTATCATGAGCTGATTCTTTTATGCTCAACGGCTGAATGCCAGCAGCAGAAAAGCACACTTTAGTTTTTTTTCTTCTTGAAGTACTGTGGAGACTAAACTTTTTGGATTCATTTTTCTAGAATCAATTTTGTAATGATTGTTTGAAATCAGTAAATTTTTAATAAGGCATTCTGTTCTCTAGCCAAAAAACATTATGCAACAAGCAGTCTAAGCATGCCTATACCTTAATTACCAGCATTTACACCTGCGCAGCTCACACAACCATTAAAATAAGGGTGATCAGGAGATGATTCCGTGCCTTTCTTTCCATTTAGATTCCCTAATGGAGCTATGTGAAACTCGGGTTAGTAGCAGAGGTGGACAGAGACCTAAATAAATCCTTGTCTGACTTGTAAAGAATGTGATATGTCAAAGGAATGAAGTCTTTTTTCTCTAATTCCAAGAGATCTTTGATGAGTAAAATAGAAATGTGTATACACGGACGCGCAACATTGGGAAAATTTGGATAACAAGGAATTGGTTGCGTGGTGCCAGGGTATGTCATTGGTGTAGGTGTTTTTAATTCTTTGCAATTATCAACGGATTCACCAAAAAATAGAATTCACTAAGCAACCAGTCATTCTCTTGTAGGATTTTCTTTCACACTCGCATCCTTATCATCTAGCAGTCTGCAGCAAATGAAAAACACAAAGCAAAGCAAAACCAATAATATAAACTGACATAACAAAAACTGACATTTTTGCCGTATATAAAACAAAAAGATGCGTACAAACTGCCGAATCGCTTCTTTTACAATCTTCTGTCGTTTTATTTTGTTGTTTAAGTCTGTTTCTTCCGTTGGATCGGGTTTTGGTGTTGAGGTTTCGGTGTTTTCAACTTTGATTGGGTCCGTTTCGTTATGTTTTAAGTCTATTTTGTTTGTTTCATCTGATTGAAATGTTGAATCTTTGGAGTGTTCGTTTAACTCTATTTTGTTTGTTTCATCTGATTGAAATATTGAATCTTTGGAGCGTTCGTCTTCGGAGTATCCGTCCGATTGAAATGCTGAGTCTTCAAAGTATTCGTCTTCAATTGATTCCGTTTTCTTGCTGTTCAGGTCCATTTCTTCTTCTTGGCGGGGTTGTGTTGCTAGATCGTTGATGTATCCATCTTTGATTGAATTCGAAATTAGCGGAATTAGTTCTTCAATGATTACCTTTTTAAATCCTTCAACAAAAAGAGTTAAAGCAAATTTGCCATAGCTAATTAGCCATGCTCCGTGAGTAATATCTACTGGAAATGGGCCCTCAATAAGATCATCGATGCTGACAGGAAAAAGAAACCGTTGGTCTTTGTTTTCTTCAGGAAACACCGATATGTGCAATGCTGGTCCCAATTTAGTTGCAGAAAGCACAAATGAATATACAGATGAATGCTCGTAACTATATCTAAAAGTGAATTGCGTTTCTGAAGAGTTGTAATTAGGTAACTGAGTAGAATCTTCTGTACTTCCGAGATATTTGAATCCAACCATGAGCATTGAAACATGACATATTAGAGCGAGAAACTCGCTTTTTGATGCTAACGCCTTTGTTTCACGACAAGTAGCAGCTGACATCATCTCTATAAGCGTGTTGTCCCAATCTGAAAAATCGTAATCCGCGATTGAGTACTCCGACTTTGACTTCTTCACAACATGGTATGACAGAGATGGCTGATCGTCGCTTATTTCTTCAGTTTTGTCGTTTAAGTCTATCTCTTCTGTTTTGCTGGGTTGTGATGATGAATATTTGGTGTTGCTGTCTTTGATAAAACTCGAAACTAGACTATCTATGATAGCTCTTTTGAATGTAATAATAAATGCATTTAAAGCAACTCCATCAAATCTTCCCAGTATGCCGTAATCAGAGTTTATTGGAGATTCAATCCAAACATCATCAATACGGGTTCCAAAAGAGTGAGTTCGCGCATCATCTCCTTCAGATAACGCTAAAATAAGCAACTTCGGCCCCAACTTCGTCGCAGAGACAATGAACGGAGATAAAGATGATTGCGAGTGCGTATATCTAAATGTAAATTGCGTAGCGGATTCAGTGTAATTAGGCAATGTAGTCGAATTTCTTGTACTTCCGAGATATTCAAATCCGACCATGAGCATGGAAGCGTGACATATTAATGCAAGAAATTCACTTCCTGAGGTAATCGCCCACGATTGCCGACTCGTGGCGACTGAAATCATTTTTGAGAACACTTCGGTCCAATCTAAATCTTGACAATCTATCTCTGAGTTTTCCGGAGCTGACATCACGACTAAATGGTAGTACCGGGTACAACTGAAGTATACCTATCAACTTGTTGGTTCTGACTGAAGTATCCCTATTAACTTGTTGGTTCTAAATGAGCTGCAAGTCTTATCACTATTGATCAGACTCAGTATTCTACTTAACACTCTAACCCTTTTGGGCCAAGGGTGCGGAGTTTTCGGGATTACTGTTAATGGCTGGACTTATCATGTTATTACCTTTTTGGGTAATAGCATATCTTTCTCATTCGTACTTACCTGGTCGACATTCTTAATTGTCATTACACCAATCAGTAATTGTTCATAGGGTTGAAATTTTGAAAGAAAAAATAGAAAAAAAATAGAAAAGTAGCGTACTAGTTGTTGATATAAACATATACTCAGTTAATCGACGTAAATGTCGTCGTACTTTAGTATGCGCCGCACTTCCCAACGCCCTCTCACTGCCACCCATATGCTTCACGTCTGAAGTAAAAGCTGCTTCAAAGAAATATCTCATTTATGCCGTACGAGGCTAGAGTGACTATAGTTTCTGAATCTTGAGTGTGAAAGCAAAGATCAGAAATCAGACCTAGGGGCAGCTCCGCACACGCAGCAAATTTGCGCCCGAGTCGGGGAATCCACGAAGATAAAGGATTTTAGACTTGCTAATTCCAGTCAGTAATGAATACGTTCATACTGCATTTGCTTGTCGAAATTTCAAGGAAGAACATCTTCAACAATATGCTAGTAGACCACAATAAGGAAAGTGGTAATCCTCATGCACGTGAAAATCATGTAGTATATATGGTTTTTTTCATTAGATTTTGTTTTTGTTGTTTTTATTCTCTGTTCACTTCTTAGTTAAAGATCGTGAAAAAAGAAAAGGAGTTAATAACCAACATGTAATCGAAATTTAGACAAAACCTGAAACCTATCGGTGTAAGTAGCCAAAGTGGAGGAAACTAAAAATATTGTTTTTAGGATCAAAAAATGGCGAGAGGGGTTATCTGTATATTCAAGCTCTTATATGGGCTCTATTTTTGTTCACTGCACAGATTCTTTTATTCTGCGAGATGCGTTGAAGCGTGGCTAAATATGATAACGAGTCATGTATTCCGAAGTTGTTCTCTCTAATGACATTTGATGGAGCTTGCGAGTTCATACTCACGATCTCCATTTTAGCCATAACATCCTTTGCCCACCTTATTACATTTTCAAACATCTTTCAGTTAGCTGAACACCAAAAATATTTACATCACACAAACTGGTTAGTCTAGCTTATTTCAAAATCTAAGCTGGTCGGACGAGATTGTATCTTACAGCCGAATGTTTTACAAATACACTGATAATTAGCAGAGAATGAAGCAAGTAAAGAAGCTAGGTAAAATACATAGAGCAGTAAACTTTACGAAATACCATAGCACCTTGTACCCATTGACAAATTAAACGTATATTTACTTTTAACGCATCTACGAGGCTTCAGGCCTCGGGTAAGGATTATGTCACGAAGTGATGATCTGTACTATATAATGATTATAATAATGATAATAAGTTCATTGCATCTCAAACACCACTACCAACAGAAAACCTCTACGCCCCTTAATCGCATCGCATCGCATCGCATCACAATACAATGAACTGACTTCCCACTGAACCCAACCCATTCTCTCTTGGTATAAATCCAGACCAGTGAAGACCAAGTCGTTCAGGAATCCTCATATCTATCACGACACGCAACACATAGTTACTGGAGTTAAAGATTCGTGATTAATTAGACGCTTAATTGGACGCTCGACAGGTGCAGGGACGACAGGTGCAGGGACGACAGGTGCAGGGACGACACGGATCGGAACCATTTGGTTTTGAATGCTCCTGATTGTGCCATCATCAGTGTTTAGGACTGTTTCTTTTGCTTGGCGAGATTGTGGTGTTGAGTCCTGACCTTTGATGAGATTTGCAATTAGCTTTCCCATGATGGTTTTTTGGAATGTGGTAGCAAACTCATTTAGAGCAGATTTATTCAACTTAGTCGCTATGTCGTCGCCATAACATACGTCAAACTGATTCAAAATGATATCATTTATTCGGGTTTGAAAAGTATGCGTAGTATTATCATCTCCTTCAGATAGCGTTGAAATAATCAATTTTGGTCCCAGTTTTGTCACTGAGAGTACGACCGGAAATGGAGATAGTTGTTTGTATTGATATCTAAATGTGAATTGCGTTGCTGAAGCGGTGTAATTAGGTAAATGAGTAGAATCCTCTGTACTTCCAAGATATTCGAATCCGAATATGAGCATCCAAGCATGACACACCAACGCGAGAAATTCACTACCTGATTCAACCGCCCATCTTTGCCGACGCGTGGCGACTGAAATCATACTCAAATATACTTCGGTCCAATCCAAATCTTTGCAATTTGTAGCTTCATTATCTGACTCCGGTTCCTCGAACACTAACATGTTTGTAACTAATTGATAGCGCAAGCTAATTACTGACAATATTCCTGCTCAGTTGCTTTTACAGAGGTATATGTCACCTTGTCGTTGTTATCAGACTCAATCCTCTCATCAACAATCTAACCATTTTGGGCCAAGCCTTTTGGATATATGATAGCACCCGCTCTTTTCATTAGTAGTCACTCGGTGTGCACTTTGGTTTTAACTGAAATCAAATAGAAGAATAAAAATAGAAGAAAGTATCACATTTGAAGCTTGAAAGCCACCTCAGATAAACTCTTTGAGTTTTTGTTGGCTTAAGAAGGAGATCTTAATGCATTTCCACTCATCGGGAGTGACTTTTACACTTAGACACATTGGTACTGTGTAAGAACCTTTTGTATTAAGCTGTTATTCGGATTGATAGATTAGAAAATCTCCGTAAAATGCTAAAAAAAAAGAGATCATTCAGCTATTTTGTTGCCGTTTTCAAAGTAATTCAAATAGACTAATTCATTGACTATTAACGAGTGTTTCAAAAAAAAAAAACTTGACTATAAACAGCATATTCTGTAAGATAGCATCTCACTTCACTTCATTTCAATTCGTAGATACCACTACCAACTCGCAACCTCATCAAACCATCATCGCATCACGAAGCACTAAATAAACCCTCCTCCGAACCCGTTACCACCACCAAACCCCCCGCCACCGAATCCACCACCTAATCCCCCGCCAAATCCATTCATCCCACTCCCGCCACCCCTCGGTCCAGGCCGTCCAGGCATCCTCATACCCAGCCCACCGCGCATCATATCAGGATCTTCACCTGCCGGATCCATGGGTGGATCCCATCTCGCGCCCGGCGGCCTAAACGCTCCAACACCATAGTCCCCACCTCGACTACCGCCACGACCGCTAAAAAGGGGATGGTCCGGAGATGGGTACATACCTCTACTGCCACCCGGTCGGCCAAATGGTGGTGATGTGAGACTGGGTGTTAGTGACGGATGCGGACCAAGACCGGGAGGATATAAATCGTCGTCGCCAATAGAAAACGGAGAACGGGTATCAGGTTCGCGGAGACCGCGCCGATCAGACAAAATTTCGTATTCATCTTCGAATCCCGGGGGACCTGTGGTGAGTGGTGGTGGATTATGAGGGAGAGGGGCATTGGGGAACGGACGGGGTCGTGCGACATCGGGGAAAGTTGGCTGAGAAGAATTCGGACGGGTAGAGTCTGGGTATGGTGGAGGAGGCCGGTTATCGTTCAGATCCGTTTCTCTTGTTTGACGTGCTTGCTGTGTTTGATCTTGGGTTTCCGTATAACCATCTTTATTTAACCCCGGCACCAATTTCTGAATCACTGCTTTTTTAAACGTGGTTATAAACGCTTGTACCGCAATTTGATCCACATCACTCGGTATGTCATCGGTCAGATCAAGCGGAAACTGACATGAAACGAGATCAGAAATTCGAACTTCGAAGGAATGGGTTTGCTCGTCGTTCGCTTCGGATAGTGCTGATATAAGCAGCTTTGGACCTAATTTCGTAGCAGAGAAAAGAAAAGGAGATAAAGCAGACTGAGTGTGTTTATATCTAAACGTGAACTGCGTTGTTGTAGCAGTATAAAGAGGTAAAGAAATGGACTCCTGAGTACTACCGAGATACTCGAATCCAACGGAGAGCATGGAAGCATGGCATATTAACGCGAGAAATTCACTTGCTGATTGAATCGTGTTTGCTCCTCGACTTTCGACGACTAATTTCAGCTTTGAAAATACATTTGATAACTGTAAAACGCCGTGATCTGTCTCTGAGTACTCCGGTGCTGACATCTTTGCGATAACGATGATTAAATTAGAATGAATCTACGAGGTTGATGTACGTAATATACGTTGGGAGAAGTCACGTGTAACCCCTGAATTGAATTGTTAATAGGGTTTATCATCATAAATGAGAAAAAGACAGCTGAAATATCAAGCTATATTGTTATTATAATTGTGACAGGCTGATTTGTAATATCCTGCTTGTTTACACTTGCTTCTATGTCTTTGAGACTGCTGTGATCTGGTTGATACCTCCTTCATTATTTGAGCTTCGAAGATCTCCGTCATTCACCAAAACATGAACTTCATCAACACTTCGAATATGTCTCGTTTTCTGTTAAATCTATGGAATATCAATCCTTTATATTTATGGTTTTAAATGTAAATATTTGTGGACTCTTTAATAGGTTCTGAAATGCAGTAAAGACTTGATGTCGAGAAACTCCTTTAGTGAGATGCAATTCTATATATAATAAAGTCTGATAGCCAAATAGTGACTTGCACTTTGAAGCATATTTGTGACTACCATGGATCAGATGCTGGTCTGCAGCAGGCTTGAATTTATTGACTGTCTTGATGATTAACTCTGGTATCTTCTCTCAACTCTATTGCGTTGCAACAATAACCTACCATAAGATGGATTTAACTAACATTGTTGACCATTTTGATCAAATGAACGATATTTTGATCCTTTTTCTGAAAAAAAAAGCTACTTTTAACATTGACTGCCTGATTCAAAAGCCGTTAAACTGCGATGGACCACTGATTTAATGACACAGTGTCTGAAAAATGAACATTTTAAGGTTTCTCTTACAAAGATTGTGGTAAAAACTTGGATTGATTTTATATGAATATTTGATCTTGCTTACTTTAACGAGTGTTTCTACTGAGAACTGATGAGACTTATCAGCAAATCCACTAGCAATAGGGGAAAAAGGTCCTTGCGCAAAGTTAGAGGCGAAAAGATGCACAAACACCGACGACTAATATGTGTTAGGGTTCGGAAAAGTGTCAATGAGAGGGACAATGTGTCTGCTGATGGAACAAAAAGCAGAAACTGGGAAGTAAAAGGAATATCAAACTGATGATCCCATGGATTTGGGATTGCAAAAAGAAGGGAAAGTCTTTGCATTGCATTTGAGTGAATGTGCAGTTTGGGTAAGATCCAGGAGTTGATCAAGACGAAAGGCAGAGTACTTGGGCGGTCATAAAAGAATTAGACATGTATGGAATTCTAAGATTTAAAAGCGAAAAGAAGATTTGAAACTAGAGGATTCTTGCCATATTACTTTTGTGACACTCTGCATGGAAAATGATGTAATGAGAGAGCAATA
Source organism: Myxozyma neglecta (assembly GCA_030570675.1). Classification (NCBI taxonomy): domain Eukaryota; kingdom Fungi; phylum Ascomycota; class Lipomycetes; order Lipomycetales; family Lipomycetaceae; genus Myxozyma; species Myxozyma neglecta. The sequence continues at coordinate 4,087 of JAJLWK010000121.1, read as the reverse complement.
AAAATGGCTGACATCCGCAAATTTCAGCCCATTTGCGATATGTTAGCGCGACCTTTGAGATTTAGCAGCTTATCTACGTGTTTGATCTGTGCCGTAGCCAAAATCGTGAGATTTCCAGCTACAATCTGATACAAATAAATAAAATAATTAAAGGGCTGGCTGTGCTAGATTTGGGGCACGAGCACAAGGTTGAACATGGTGCCTGCTCGAGCAAGGCTTATAATTATAGGGCATGTGATTAGTGATTGTAGATGACATATACATAAATTAACCTCTAATTACAATATCAGTACCCTTTGTAAGATACTTTACACCCTTATACGGCTTTGCATTCTCCATAGGTCCCTGTCTTCCATTCGTGATTCGTAAACTCTCAACTTTAGTCCCACTAACCAGCATACCCATACAATCATACGAAATTTTTATATATTTAGGAAACTCTTGCGGCACAGTACCATCTTCACCTGGCTCGAGATCTTCGTTGACGACCATTGCACCACGAAGAGTGGCAGACCATCCCATAGGGGTTTTTCCTGGGAAACGCCATATTCCTGTGCCTTTCTTTTCAATGTTAAATTCACCTGAGGATGCGCGGATGCTTTTGATATTTTGAACCCGGTTTCCGTCGTAGATTAATTCTAAGCGGAGGTTCTCGACAAACTTGACGTTACGAGGAACGCGTGACCAAATACGTACTTCGAATTCATCTTTACCTGCACCAAGACCAGTCTTCAAGTCGCCGCCAATAGGGCCTGATTCAACGCCGGAAATAGTGTATTGTAAAAGACAGCATTTACCATCTGGTGGTACAAAAGAGAGTGTTCCTGGATGTTCGCGCCAACGGGCGAGACGAACACACGGGTGGAATGCGGGCCCTTCAAGGATACGATTGCCAAAGGAGAGGAGTATTTGGATATCGGGTATTCCTGATAGGCGTGTAGTAGCGTAGACGGAGCCGTGAGCGATGGATACGACTGGTTCGGGAAGCACTTGCGTTACCGCCGAGGGTGCAGTGTAGAAAGCGGATGCGGACGGGTTAGTTTCGGAGGCAATTGCGTTCATCATTTTCTGAGCGGGAGAGAGGGCTGGGATGATGACGGAGAGGGATTCGTGGATGTCGACGTAGAGTTCGTTGTTGTTGTGCTTTACGTTGGATCTGCGCCAGGGAACGTTTGAGCGGACGCCGCCTACGTCTGCCGAGGAGATAGACTGCATTGAGGAGCCTGAGCTCGTGAGGTTTTTGATTGAGGTTGTGGCGCCGCGGAGGTACTTTGATATCGAGTCTGAGTAGGGCACTAAGTCACGTAAGGCGTTCTCTTCCGTGACAAAGGGGTATCCGTCTTCGATCATTTCGTTTAACAGCATCATGATTGTTGCATAGTTCTTTTCAATTTTTTGGCGGGTTAATGGCGGTTGGAAGTAATCGTGGAGGACTTTGATTAGGTGCGATATGAACTCGAGAGGGACGAGTGATGGGATGCTCGCTGTGCAGGGAAGAAGGAAAAATAACGAGTCTTGTTTGCGGTGAAAGACTAGTTCGTTGCTGGATAAACGCAAGATTACATCGTCTGGAGATCTGTCGCGGAGAGCGACCTGGATTGACTTGTTGGTCGGAGCATTGTCGTCGACTGGGTATTCAAACAGCAGTTGTCTACAGTCTTAGTCAGTACCAATTGACATTGATAACAAAGGTGCGACAAACCCGTTAATGTCGGTGATGTACACCGCGAGAATTGACATCTCTACACCCTTATATACAATACAATATAATGCAATTGCACTATATCACAACGTAGTAGTCTTATCAGATGATAAGCCGAAAACGTGCGGCAGCGACAAGCTTTCAAAAGTCCACGCTGCCACGCCACAGCATATGCGGCTCTATAATTACAGAAAAATCGAATCATATTACACAATAGAGAATAATACATTGTACAGTACAGAAAAAAATGGTGTTGGAAGCGATTAAATACTCAGATGGAAAACTGGAGATTTTGGACCAGTTACGTCTTCCGCATGAGTCGGAGTACATTCCCGTGAAAACGAGCGAAGATGCGTTCCACGCGATCAAGAGTATGACCGTCCGCGGGGCGCCTGCGATTGCCATTGTTGCAGCGTTATCTCTCGCCTGTGAGATTCTTTCTTTAAAAGACACCGAGGCATTAAGCTCAGACGTGAAGGTCAAGGAGTTTGTTAAGGAGAGGTTGGAGTACCTGGTCACGTCGCGGCCTACGGCTGTGAATCTTTCTGATGCGGCGAGAAAGTTGGGAAAACTTGTGCAGGAAAGTGAGGGAAGTGCCAGTGAGATTATCGGGTTGTACGTTGCAGCAGCGGAGAAGATGCTGGTTGATGACGTTAGTGATAATACCGCAATCGGCGAGAACGGAGTGAATTGGGCAAAGAAGCAGTTTGGTGAGAAGGACAAGTTCTCGGTGTTGACGATTTGCAATACCGGATCTCTGGCCACTGCGGGATATGGCACTGCTTTGGGAATCATACGATCTGTGTACTCCTCCAATCTTTTAGAAAGAGCATATGCGTTGGAAACAAGACCGTACAACCAAGGATCCCGTCTCACAGCTTACGAACTAGTTCACGACGGAATCCCGGCCACGTTAATCACAGACTCGATGGCGAGTATGCTGCTTAAGACGCATCCTGAGATTAAGATGATTGTAGTAGGCGCTGATCGCGTGGCTAAGAATGGTGATACTGCTAATAAAATTGGAACATATCAATTATCGATCGTTGCTAAACATCATGGTGTTAAATTTGTTGTCGCGGCGCCTACGACTTCAATCGACATGTTCACCGCCGCTGGAGACGCTATTGTGATTGAGCAGCGGAAACCGGAGGAAATGGTGACTATGCGTGGTCCTGTCGTTGATGCTTCTGGAAATGTGGATAAAAATGAGGTGAAGACGGTGCATATCGCGGCACCAGGTATTGATGTCTGGAATCCGGCGTTTGATTTTGCGCCAGCGGCGTTGATTGATGCTATTGTCACTGAGAAAGGTGTAGCTGAGAAGGACGCCGAGGGAAACTTTCATTTAGACGTTTTCTTCAATTAATATATACACTTTTTTATAAACAAATCAATCTATAAGCTTTCTTCTAAGAAATTAATCCAAAGCTTTAACTTCATCTTCAGGAACTAACGGTTCACGGTCTTCAATCTCAATGCCATTTTGTAAGAGAGAAATGATATCGTCTAGGCGCTGGACAACGCAATCTGTCTCTGGCGCGGTTTTGAGATGTCCATTTACGTCGGACTCAAGGAGGATGGTGGTTGTACCTGCGCGGTGGCCTGCGAGCATGTCGTCGACGGAGTCGCCTACCATTATTAAATGTTTTGGCTCGATTTTCTACGAATCGACGTTAATATGAATACCAAGACATACAAAAAGAAAATATACCCAATGCTCTGCAATGTGGAGAAGTCCTGCTGGTGAGGGTTTGGGGGGTTTAAAGTCGCGCGTGACGATGGGGTGGAATAGCTTTGATGGTAAGAATGTAGAGAGAAGATGATGAACTGGTGTCTTCATCCCGATGCAAGTTAGTGACAATAGTAAAGTTAAGATAAAAACGTACGGGGAAGTTTCTAGTGCAGATTGATTTCAGGATATTGTTTTGTTCGAGGAACTGTTTGTTAATATGGTATACCCTTATTAGATGATGGGACGTACTTCCATGAGTTCATTCAGACCTACAATTAGCATCATCACCATTTCCTAATCACAATCACATACCAGGCTGCGGTTGCTATAACAAAAAGTCAGTAACGTTTCATGAAAGAATTTATAAATATAGAGAGAATACGTACAATTTGAACCATAGCAGTGCGTTCAATTTGTCGAACTTTTTCATGTGCAATTTCTTGCTCTGCGACGTCCAGGGAGTATATATGGTCGAGAATATCGGTTGCTTTAGTAATTCCCAACACTCTTCGCATTTCTCCAAACATCCATGTCTATTGCTCTTATTAGTACTTTGTTCATTGTTGTAGAAGTATAAAAGAGGTGAGGGACCTGGGGAAGACAGAGGGTGCCGTCCATGTCGAAGATGATGCCTTTGAGTTGGATGTCGG
>JAJLWK010000120.1:0-27671 GCA_030570675.1 Myxozyma neglecta | reverse complement strand
GGTTGCTGTTGCTGACGTTGCGTAAATAGCTGGGAAAATTTGGTTTACTACTATAAATGAGAAGAGAAAGTAGAGCTAGAGCTTTACACGAATAAATATTTTTATTTTTGTGTTTTGTATCGATTTTGTATGTTTTATTTTTTGTTTGAAGGTTTGCAATAATAATAGCTCAATGCAGTTTTTGAAATGATATGAGAACACATAGATTTAGATTGAAGATATCTGAAAATTAACATTAATCAGATTGAAAGTATTGAGAACAAATGCACGTGACATATATTACCCGGAGTTCACCTCCTTCGTGTTTAATAGCAACTTGTTTACCACAGATCAACCAATTCAAGCTAATCATTCAATTGATTGACACTACAGAATATCTAGATAGTTTTTACTGCTTAAACTAACTCTGTGGGGGGATTAAGTGAAGTGATTTAGAATCCTGAGCAGTGCGCTCGAAGTATCACATTTCACTCTCTTTATCTCGACCTGCGAAGCTCATCTAATCACTAAAAATGCCTCCTTTTCGCGATGAGAGTGTATTTGTATGTATTAATTAACGACAAAATGTGTCAAAAAGGTCTGAAACTGATTTAGTATTTCTAGGTAATCGCACTTGGTTCGCAAAAAACACGAGTGCAGTTTGGCCTTCCTGAATCATTAACTCCTGCACAAAAAGTCGTGCCTACTCGAGTATATGGATCAAAGAAATCAGGATTTAGCTTGGAAGGAGAAGAGACAGAGGCTGTATATCCAATTAAAGGGGGGATTATCGTGGATATTGACGCGTTACAGTATTTAATGTGAGTTTGCAGTGATTGTGGAAGTTTGGTCCACTGAAAGGTACTAATTGTGTAGTGAACAACTATATAGAACTACAACAAATTTACCAGCAGGTGCGACGCCTTTTGCGCCAATTTTAATGACGTGCAATTCAGAATGGCGACCAGCACAGATCGAATCGATAGTTTCACATATATTCAAAACATTACAAGCGCCAGCAGTGACTGTTATTCCAGAATCACTGGCAGCCGTTTTTTCTTATGCTACGCCTACGGCATGTGTTGTAAATATTGGATATGAAAAGACTGAGATTACTCCAGTGATTGATTTTTGCATTGTGGAACCAGTACAAGAAGTGTATCACGGTATAGGAGGAAAGCTTGTGGACGAAGAGCTTGCAAGGCTGTTGCCTAATTTAAGCGCGAAACAAATTGACGAGCTGAAGCATTCAAAAATATATGAGATTCTTAGCGATACATCAATGAGTTTCTTTGGTGAGCCCAGTGCTCCTGCTACTTCGTCACTTGAAGACGAGGGAATTGTTGATGTTGCCGCTATTGTTACAAGTGATAATGCGCGTGAGATTTTAGCTCAGCGTGAGCAAGCAAAATTAAACGGCAAGCAAGTTGAGCAGAAGAACTCTGAACTTCCACGAAATTCATTTGTTGACTCTGATGGAAATAGAGTTGAGGTTGGTACAGAACGCTTCAAAGGAGTCGAGCCACTTGTGGAGCAGCTGACTCAAGCTATTGGGCGTACGATTGCAAAGCTTGACGATATCTCAAAACGGGGAGATTGTTGGGAGAACATCGTTCTTGTTGGCGGACCAACAGCTATCAAGGGATTTGTAGACGCTTTATTGGTGTCGCTGCAAGAGCATTTCTTGGTCAACCGTGCTAGCACCTACTCTGAGATCCCGTCGGGTTTTAATACCCCTGGATATAATTCGCCTGTTCCCGGAGGGTATGGACAGATGCACACGTTAGGTCATGGACAAGTACCCACAAATATCCGAGTAGCGCGGATGGCGGATTACTTCCTTGGCTGGAAAGGACACGCATGGCAAGACACTCAATTTTTAGGCTGTCAGATAGCCGCGAAGCAAATATTCACTCCTGGCATAGCTAGTATAGATGGTGCCTATATGTCTAAGGAGGAATTTGCTGAGCATGGCGCAAAACATATTTGGACACTTGGATTATTTTAACTTTCTCCTGAGTTTATTTATTATGTAATTTTAGTCTTATTATTTATTTTAGAAAATTGGATTTTGTAAAAGTATGCAAAAACTGAGATGTTGTATTACTATTGAGTCTTTAATGTTAGTTACTAGTTATTGAAGTTTAGAAGCGTAATGCGGACGTAATTGGGAGAATAATGGAGCCGCGGCTACCCCGCTAAATGGGAAATCGTAACCCGCATCAGAGTACCGTTGGAAGCAGATTTTCCACAATTTGCTAGTCCATGCAGTCATTTGGTTCTATTAGATTAATATGGACTCACAAGAGAAGACAATTAAGGAAGACTCTGTACTCGGATCTGGTTTAGACGGAGATGGTGAAAGTATAGCGTCTGGCGGCTCAATACACCAATCGTTGCTCCTCTCATCAATTGACGTGTCGCCATCTATTAGAGCTCAGAGCATATACAAACGATCAAGGCAGTTATTTATAAACCGACAGTTCTCAGAGGCCTATGCGACAATTTCACCGTTATTGACTCCATCATCTACATTGTATAAAGCAGTAGTTGATGATCTGACATTTCATGATCATGTTTGGCAAGTATATGTAGCACTTCTAGATGCAATCCTCAGTTTACCAGAAGCAGAGCGGAAGTCAAGTTTTAGCAAAGAGGAGGTTCAAGGATTCAAAGACTCAATTGAAATGTTGACGATATGGTCGAAAGCCTTAACACCAGGACAAGATGTGAGAGATATGACGCCAGATATGATACTAGCTCTGTACGTTAATACTTGCTTTACTGCTTAGAGAGTTTACAGCTTTATTAATGTTGTTAGATCTTCATTATGCGCAAGACATTTGAAAAATCCAGACACAGTGGTTATAAAAGTAGAAGAATACATTACTACCACAAGACAATCACAAACCACATCTCAGTCCTTTTATAAACTGCTGGAGTTCTACGTGCTATTTCTTTTACCTGTTTGTAATAAGTGGTCGGAAGCAAAGATTGCGATCGATACGAGTTTGGAATTTGTTGGATCAACCAAAGAAGAATTACATGACAAATTAGAGAAATTACGAATTTCAACGAATGAAGCCAAGAAGCAGAATGCCAAAAAAGCAGAATCTAAAAAACTTGAAGCAGAAAGAAAGAAGAAAAGGAAACAGAATACAAAACAAAAGGAAATTTCCAGCAATGAACATGTGCAGTCAAGTAGTGGTTTCTTTGAATCAGAAGATCAAGAGTCATCGTCTTCGCCCCCTCCTCATTTGCAAAAAGAACGTGCCATACGACAAATACCAAATATGTGGAAGGCATTGCTATTGATAGCTAAAAGACCTGCAACTCTTGTACGATTAGCAGAACTTTTAATGTTTATTCTGGCACTGTTTTTGGCTATGGGGGTGTCTGAGAATAGAAGAAGGATTATGGCTTTGATGATGGAGTTTTTGGGAAGAGTGAAGAGAACTTTGGTGATGGCGGTCAAAGTTAGATATGTATGATATCTGTACATAAGTTAGTTTTACATATACTTTAAGAATATCTATTTCTTACTAGATAGAATGACTAAACAGAAGCATTGCTTGTAAAGTCTGATCTTTGTATCGAGATTACCAACTAGTATAGCATTGACTTCTAGATAAGAGCAAGTTGAGGTAGCATATTTCCAAGCTCTGTAATTGTTAAGAAATTTCTTGTTTCTGGAGGCTATCATCGATTGTATTTTGCCTGTGGAAGTCGAAGACGGGTCAGGCTAGGGTTTCTGCAATGAGTAGAGTCATCCGAAAATTTGAGTAAACGAAACTTAGTTACGCGTTGCTCCGGAAAAGAAGTCACGCTTGAGTCCCTCTTTACGAGTAATAAACAGCAGTGTCGGAAACTTAGAAGGAATAGAATCGGGCAATGGCATCCGAACAGGTTGAAGAAGTGACGAAAAAGGTCGCTGATGTTGCTATTCAAGGTGCTGCTGCTGTGGTAGAGGCTGTGAAGCCCGCGAAAGCCCCAAAAGCGAAGAAGGCAAAGAAAGAAGCGCCTGAGGGAGCGTTGCCTTTGGAGGTGAGCTTTTTTGTAATTGACTGAGTTAAAAATCGGAGCTAATAGGTGTTTTGGTGTAGTTGAATCCTCCTCCGGAGTACATTCCGCATCGAATCAAGCTCTTTGAAGAGCTGAAGAAGCAGTACGATGAGGAAGTTGCTAGTAAGATCAACCGTGATTAAACTCAATTGAATTCAAAAACTGATTAAATAGGCAAACCACGAGTTCCTATTACCATCACTTTGAAGGATGGAAGTGTCAAGGAAGGTACAGCATGGGAGACTACTCCTATTAGCATTGCACGTGGCATCAGCAAGTCGTTGGCTGATCGCACGATTATTTCTAAAGTAAACAACATTTTGTGGGATCTGGAGCGACCTTTTGAAGAAGACTCGACTGTGGAATTCTTTGATTTCGAAACTCCAGAGGGAAAGCGTGTGTTCTGGCATTCCAGCGCACATATTCTTGGTGAGGCTTCAGAGAGACATTATGGATGCCATCTCTGTATTGGACCACCTACTGATGATGGTTTCTTTTACGAAATGTCTATCGACGATCGTGCTGTGTCGCAAAATGACTTTAACTCGCTCGAGACGATTGCAAAGAGCGCCATCAAAGAGCGCCAGCCGTTTGAGCGACTTGTTGTGTCAAAAGAGAACTTGTTGAAGATGTTCAGCCATAACAAGTACAAGCAGACTATTATTCAGTCGAAAATCCCCGATGGAACTTCTACTACAGTCTATCGATGTGGTCCATTGATTGATTTGTGTGTTGGACCTCACGTTCCTAATACTGGGCGTGTTAAAGCATTCAAAGTGCTGAAGAACTCGTCGTCATACTTTTTGGGAAATTCCGAGAATGATTCTTTGCAGCGTATTTACGGTGTCAGTTTCCCCGATCCTAAGCAGATGACTGAGTATGTGAAATTTTTGGAGGAAGCTGCGAAGCGTGATCATCGTAAGATTGGACGCGAGCAAGATTTGTTCTTCTTCCATGAATTGTCACCTGGAAGTTGTTTCTGGTTGCCCCACGGAACTCGAATCTACAACAACTTGCTTGATTTGATGCGTTCAGAGTACCGCAAGAGAGGATATGAAGAGGTTATCACACCCAACATGTTTAACTCGAAGCTTTGGGAGACTTCTGGACACTGGCAGCATTACAAAGATGATATGTTTGTAATTGGAGTTGAAAAGGAGAACTTTGCTTTGAAGCCTATGAACTGTCCTAGTCACTGCTTGATCTTCAAGTCTCGTGAGCGATCTTACCGTGAGTTGCCATGGAGAGTTGCGGATTTTGGAGTTTTGCACCGAAACGAGGCATCTGGAGCGCTCACCGGATTGACAAGAGTACGACGATTCCAGCAGGATGATACCCATATCTTCTGTACTCAGGACCAGATCGAGGACGAGATTACTGGAGTGTTTGACTTCTTGAAGCACATTTACGGAATCTTTGGCTTTACTTTTAAGCTTGAGCTTTCTACGCGTCCAGAGAAGTACTTGGGAGAGCTTGCAACATGGGAGGATGCTGAGCGGAAGTTGAGTAATGCTTTGGACCGATTCGGCGTTCCATGGGAATTGAACCCGGGTGATGGTGCTTTCTACGGACCAAAGATTGACATCACCATCTCGGATGCTCTTCGTCGTCAGTACCAGTGTGCTACTATCCAGTTGGACTACCAGCTTCCGGAGCGCTTCGAGTTGGAGTACCATGCGCCCACGTCAGATGACCGAGATGTCAAGGAAGGAGAGAAGGCGCAGTACGCACGACCAGTGATGATTCACCGAGCTATCTTGGGAAGTGTTGAGCGGATGACTGCCATTTTGACGGAGCACTTTGGAGGAAAGTGGCCATTCTGGTTGTCGCCACGCCAGGTGCTTGTCATTCCCGTCGGAGTGAAGTACAACGAGTACGCGGAGGAAGTACGAACCAAGCTTTTCGAAGCAGGCATGTACGCCGACAGCGATGTGAGTGGAAACACTTTGATGAAGAAGGTGCGCAATGGACAATTGCAGCAGTACAACTTTATTTTGATCGTGGGAGAGCAGGAGATGAGTGCGCGGGCCGTGAACGTGCGCAACAGAGACGACCAGGCTACGCAGTCGAAGGGAGAGATGATTGCTTTGGACGAGGTTATTGCTAAGTTTACTGCCTTGAAGGAGAGCCGGCAGTTGGAGAACCGGATTTAGATGCGGTGAAGCCTACAAGTAGAAATACACAAATACAATGCACAGTGATCAGTAAAACAAAAAGAACAATGTGAACAATAACACAAAGTATTACTAAGCACTGACCAAGCCCGGGCGGGCTACGTCAGAGGTTACGCGGCGAGGCTGGGTGGAGTGAGCGTGCGGCTTGGCTGTTTGAAGACGGAGGCGTCGAACAGAAAACGATAGAGACTTTAGCTGCAGCGAAGCTGTGTATCTGTAATCTACAAGACCTTTTTTATACATAGCTGTTGTTGCTGCTTGGAGAGATAACAGGCAGAAAATTCTGTGAGCTGGAAACAACAGAAAAAACAAGCGCAAGAAAGAGGAACAGCGCAGAGATATTCGGGATCAGCCCGCATAAAATCGTTGCAACTCGGCAACAACAACCATCAACACGCGTTCAAACAGGGCAATTTGATACAATCCAGATATAAACAAACAAAGAGATGGTTTCTGCGACTGCGTCTCAAACCAGTCTGTCTGGATCTGAAGACGGGGTCATCATGCCGGGCTCGTTTCCTGAGGCCCCACCCAAGACCAACCCGGTCGTGCATAATGGATATGCGTACTCGGGCGATGACCAGTCTCACGATAATCCCACATCTTTGGACGAAAGACTGAGATTTGACCGTGACGGCGGGAATTACAATGGTGGCAATGTGAACAACGACGACGACGACGACCTCGACGATGACGATGTTGGTGGAGATCGAAGCGGAGGCGGTGGAGGAGGAGCGGCCGAGGCTCTGCATTTCCAACCACAGCAGCCGCAAGTTGCTCAGTCCACGGCTCAGCCTGTTGCTCAGCTTGTTGCTCAGCCTGTTCCACAGCCTGTTCCACAGCAGATTCAGGCTCTTCAGGCTCCGCAGCGCACTCACACGCCCCAGCGACTATCGCGTGCTGCTACGCGCAATCCGGCCTCTGCGGCCTCTGCTGTGCCCATGGCCGCGCCTTCTGCTACAGGCGCCATCAACCAAAGATCCGCAACTGTTCGTAACAGTCCATCGAAGCCCTCAGATGATCCTAACTGGGCGTTTCGGTCGCCCGTGCCGCTTCAAGGATCGCCAACTGAGGTGCTGGCTGCTCGGTTCGGTGTCTGGCGACGTGTACTCAAAGATAGCGTGGCGTATTTTGAAGATGTCGCCGTAGCAGAGGACCAGCGCGCTCGAACAAATCTGCGCCTGGCCGGCGGAATCGCTGTTCCATTTCGCGACTCTGGCGACGCCTTTCTACGCCGCGGCGGCATCCAGGATGCGCCAGTCGCAATGCACGACTACCACAAGCAAGCATCGCTTCATGCCGCGGATGCAGCTCGTCAGCTCAATGAACAAGTTGTTCCACGACTGAAAGATCTTCGTCGTGATCTCGCTGTCAAAATAAAAGAGATCAAGGGCTTGGCGGGCGATTTCCGGAGCTCCGTTGCCAAAGAGCTCGAGCTTACAAAGAAGCAAACCTCTGTTCTTTCTGAAGCTCTCTCTGCTGTTGCTGTCAATCCACATCTTGTTCAAGGAAAATATGACCCCTACATTGTTAAGCTTGCTGCTGAAAAACAACTGCGCAAGCAGATCGATGAAGAAAACTACCTGCACCAAGCATACCTGAATATTGAGAGCTCCGGAAAGGCTCTGGAGGAAATTGTTGTTCGAGAACTTCAGCAAGCTTTTGATGCCTACTGTGCTTGTCTGCGTCGTGACGGCCAAGATACCATTGACTATGCTATTCGATTGACATCTTCGGTCGTTGATCTTCCGCCTGCAAAAGAATGGACCGATTTTGTTCTCCGAGATCCCAATTTTGTCGATCCAACCATTCCCCTTCGTCGCTTCGAGTCTATTGTATATCCTGGTCGTGATGATCCAGCCACACGTCCTATTCGTGCCGGTCCGCTTGAACGTAGAACAAAATACCTGAAATCATATACCTCTGCCTGGTACGTTCTTACTCCGACATATCTCCACGAATTCAAGACTTCCGATCGTATGAACGATCTCACACCCGTCATGTCACTTCTTCTCCAGGATTGCCAAATTGCCGATCACTCAGATCCTAGTGCAAAGACATACAAATTTCTTCTTAAAGGCAAACAATCCGGCCAATTTCATCGAGGCCATAGTTGGATGTTTCGCGCAGAGTCTCGCGAGCAAATGATGGGCTGGTTCAACGACATTAAGCGTCTCACAGACTCTACAATTCCTCAAGATAACCACCTCCTGGCAAATGCTACAAAAGTACAGCAGCAACAGCAGCAACCGCCTGTATCATTAGAAATCCCCGAAATCCGCTCTGCTCGCAGATCTGCATCTACACGTCCATCTAGTGAGTTTTATGCGCGTGATCCTCGTCTTTCTATGCTATCTGAACGGCCAGTATCTTCTACCGATGGTCTCTCTCGCGCAAGCTTTGAGTCCGGTTCTACCGACGCGCCATTCAGATGATTTCATTTAACTTTCGCGTCTTGTACATCACTGTATTCTCTATTGCATACAACATATTGTTGCAGTTGTCTTTCTCGGTTCAGTTATCATTGTCATTTATTGTTTTGTCATTTGTTAGTTTTTGTATCATCGTTGTAGTTTTCAGTTTATTTTTTTTGTTGTGTGTGTGTGTTGGGCGATTCTAGTCTTGTGGTTTCGTGTGGTTGGTTTGTATCTTACGGTTATCGGTTGATATTGGTTTGGTGGTCAAAATGCGAAAGATGATCTTTTTCAAATCTTTGTTGTGAATACATCTACTTTATATACTATATTCCATTAATTTACATTAATCCCATACAAACTCCGGTTTTGATTTCATTTGTGCATCATGTTGTCGTCGAAGTTGCTCTTCCAACGCAGCACTTCGTTTTGCTGCATCTGCACGTACTTGCTCGGCAAATGCTTCTCGTTTCTTCTCCGCTTTATATTGTTGCAGCCTTCGTTCTTGTTCTTCGGCCTGTGCTTGTTTAAGTTCACGCGCAGCTTCTTGACGACGTCTATTTTGCCTTTGTTTCTTGGTTAATTCTTCGGTTGTTTCTCTTGCTGCTTTTCGTGGTTGTGGTGCACGTGCTGGAGCTGTGTTGACAATTTTGAGTACTTTGGGCCTGTTTCGTGGTTCAATCGGCTCAAGCATATCGTTTGTATTTGTCGATTGTGTATTTACATCGGGTAATGTAATTGTTGAAGAGATCACGGGCTCTTTAGCTGCCTTCGCTTTAGGGATTTCGGTCTTTTCGGTTTTCGCAGTGATCTCGTCATTCTTTTCAGCGTTCTTCAGCGTAAGCTCCTCAGTTTTCTGTTCACTTTTTAACGTAGTTCCACCAGTTTTGTAGTCTCTATTCGTGATTGTAATCTCATCGGACTTGTCTGGTTCATCCTGGCGACGCTTTGCTTTTCGTTTCTTTCGTTTCTTCAAAATACTGTTCTCGCCTTTCTGCCCCACCGGACTCGTCTGATCTCCCTCCAATCGACCAGGTGTATCAATACAGTACTTCCATAGCAACACAGCAATTCCAACAACAACTAACGCACTCCACGGTCCCGCCATCGTTCTCTTTAACTCCATCTCCTCCTCACTTTCTCCATCTTTCTTCTCATCCCAACTGCTTATCAGTCACGTGTACTAGTAAATCTCCCAACAGGGGATACTTCCGGATGTAGTAATTATCGGTAAGGTTTGGGAAGGGTCCGAGCAGGCATTTTGCAACAATAATCCTTCTGTTTAATTGTTTTCATTGCTTTGTTTCTTTTTTTTTGTTTCTAGGCAGTCGGTTTGGTTTAGAGCTTTTTTGGGTGATTGTTATTTAATCCTTCTTTTTGGGACAGGAGAACCTGGACAAGTTATTGCGATGTTCCGTGCTTTTGAGCCAGAGCCGGTCGTGGACCTTGGCTCAAAGGACCGAATTCAAGCAATCTACAGTTCTCGTACGTACAATATTTACAATTTTGATATGGAAAAGTTCTAATGATTTTCTTTGTTAAGGTGACAAACTGTTTGTAGGATTGGCCTCTGGAACTCTCAAAGTTTATGAAATTGATAGTACGTTATCGGTTTCTGAATCTGATAATGCACAGACTTCAGATAATTTGGATAAGCCTGCGAAATTACTCACGACGGTCGAAAAGTTCACAAAAGGATCAATTGATCAATTGTCAGGAATTATTGAAGCAAGAGTATTGATTGTTCTAAGTGGAACGTATGTCTATCTTTACGATCTCGACACGCTTGCACTTCAAGAACGGCTTCATCGAACCAAAGGAGCTGTCGTATTTGCAACTTCTTCTGATCTTGAATTTCAATATCCATATGCTTTACCAGAGAATACATACCCAGAAAAACAGCCCTCGTTGGCTGATATGCAGCGATCGGTTTCTAGATTAGTAGTTGCTGCGAAAAAGAAGTTACACTGTTATGAATGGCAAGGTGCAGAATTAATTGGATCACGAGAGATATCGGTTCCCGAAAGGCCTCGATCTTTAACATTTATAAAGCCAGATAGGTTATTATGTGGTCTTGTTGTTGAATACTTCCTTGTCGATATACCTGCTTCTACTGTTTCCCCCGTATTCGCGGCTGGAAGACCTGTTGGTGCAATTGATGGTGTTATAGCAGGTGTTGCCGCAAATTTTGGAAATATTACTTCTTCTGCATCTGCATCTGCTAGAAAACAGGGTTGTGCATTAGCAACGAGGTTACTAGAAGACGAATCTGTTGTTCTTGTGAATGAGTTTTCCTCGGCATTTCTATCAGCTGAAACTGGTGCCTTTATGCGAACAAAGCGTCCTATCAAGTTTAAGGACGTACCTTCAATGTTGGGTTATTCATATCCATATGTCGTCTCTGCAACAGCGAATCGCAAAAAATTGGAAATTCGCAATCCAAAGACATACACACTTCTCCAATCCATCACTTTCCCAACTTTATTACATTTCAATGATGGGAAATTCCCTTTTGTTGCATCATCTAGACAAGTTTTCAAGTTGAAGATTACGCCGTTTGAACAACAATTGGATGTTTTAATTCAACAAAATCAACTGGATGAAGCTATTTGTCTCATTGAACAACTAGACGACATATTTGTTCCAGATCGACTGAATAGACTACGAGACTTGAAAATGAGAAAGGCAGAGTTATTATTCACTAAATATAGATTTTCACAAGCAATGATGCTATTTTCAGAAGTTTCAGCCCCGCCTGAGCGTGTGTTGGCGTTATATCCCCAAGCTATCTCTGGCAAGGAACCAGAAACATCAAAAGAGATGGTGCCAGGCGAGGAAACTCGTCAAGCAGATGATCAAGAGCATGTGGAATCCTCAGAAAAGGCTGAAGTTAGCTCTATACCAGAATCCGAGTCGCATGAAGAAGTGGTCGAAAGCTCAACCGATGCTGCTCCTATTACAGCTGTAGTGGGTGAAGAAACTGCATCAATAGCAGAATCAACGAACGCAAATACACAGAACCAGCAAGATGTTGAGATCTTCAATAGATTTTTACGTCCTACGACAAGTAACTCACCTGGTCCAAAGCTTGACGAGAATACAGTTTTAGGTAGACGTGGTTCAAGAGGTGCTGATACATCTTCGATTTCAGACAGTTTGGTTAATTTCTTATCTTTTGGCAAAGCAAGCACAACAAAAACTTTACGATCCACATTAGAAAATGCAGAATATATGGGCCCTGAGTCTATGGATGGCAAAACATTGCTGAAGGCCGTTCGATGTCTGCTTATATACTTGATTGACGCAAGACGAAAAATTGCGCGTTTGGCATCTGTGGAGTCTGGCACAATTTCAAAAGAGGATTTTGATAGAGTGTCAGGGTCAAAACTTGCTCCACTTAGCTTTGGAAACGATTTAGATTATGAAGCTTGTGTTGTTGACACAGCCCTACTTCGTTGTTATATGCTAATAAACCCCCAACTTATCGGTCCTCTTGTTCGATTACCAAATCATTGTGACAAGAATGTCGTTCGTGAGCAGCTTCTGATGTACGGGAAATGGTCAGAATTAGTGGATTTTTATCATTCAAAGAAACTACATGCCGATGCTTTGAATTTATTGCAGCAATTAAGCGAGAGCAAAAAAGTGTCTGCTTTAAGTGGTCCAGAACCTACTATACAATATTTAAAGAAACTCGACAATGATTATATTGATTTAATTTTTGAGTATGCCAAGGGTCCTATACAAATCAATGAGAATTACGGTGCTGAGGTAAGCATGATTGCGTTTTGTTAATGAGTAAATGCTAATAGCTAGATTTTCATGGCAAATACTCCAGAAGCAGAATCACTATCACGGCCGCGCGTTGAAAAATTTCTATTGCCACTTTCACGAAGTTTGACTATTACGTATCTGGAACATATAGTCTTTGAACTTGGTGATCTGTCTCCGGATTTCCATAATGATTTAGCTCTGGCGTATCTTGAAGATGTTAAGACAAACGCTCAATTATACTCTTCGGATGAGGACATGGTTCAGCGGCCCGTGAAGAAACTTTTAAAACTTTTACGAGAGTCAAAGCAGTATAAGCCGGAAAAGATATTGGGTGCTATGCCTAGAGATTGTGAGTTAATTATAATTTGAGTTTTGTACAATGCTAATGATGTGACCTGTAGCTCCGCCGTTAATGGAAGCCAAAGCTATTTTATTCAGTAGAATTGGCGAGCACAGACGAGCTTTGGAAATATTTGTGTTTAATATGAAGGATACGCAGAAAGCTCAGGAGTACTGTATGGATATCTACGACACTGATGCTCCAAATAGCAAAATAGTGTTTTATACATTACTCGAATTATACTTACGTCCTCCTCCTACAAAATACATTACAGGAAATGGGCATTCGAGAAGCTCTTCCCGGGGCGGAGACAATAATATATCAGAAACTGATGGTTCACCTCCTACGGTTAACTCTTACTTAAAACCACAGCAAAACGGATTCTACAGATCACCCTCATCAACAAGTGTGCCAACAATAAACGACTCGAATGATTACCCACCGATGAATCTTGAAGCAGCACTTGACTTATTATCGAATCATGGGTCAAGGCTTTCTGCTATAGATGCGCTGGAATTGCTCCCGCCTGATATTCAAATGACATCCCTAGGGCAGTTTTTTGCATCTCATATCCGCGACACCACCACAAAGATAAACCACGATCGAGTGACAGCGTCATTATTCAAAACAGAGCTGGTGCGAACACAGCAGCTATTGTTAGAATTACGGAGTAAAAATGTTGTTATTACAGACACAAGACTGTGTCCTGTTTGTCTGAAGAGACTGGGAAGTAGTGTGATTTCGGTTTTCCCTAATCGCGCTGTGGTTCACTACGGATGTGCAAAAGCTTACAAAGAGAGTTCAGCATCTAATCCGCTACCTCGTAAGGAACCTGAAGAGCAGTCTATTGCAGCACAGTAAATCACGGATTAATGTAATAGAGCATTTCGATTTGTTTGTATGTTTGCGTTCAACAGATTGGGATATTGTTAAAATAGAGTTTAATGCTTAATGGGATGAAGGATAAAAAGATGTAAAACAACGCCAGTCGTCGCTGAACCACTGCAAGAGAGTAAAGTTTCCGCCAAGCTTATGTGCCAGCGAGCCTAGCTCATGATCTTTTGCAACAAGTCAGTAAACAACAATTATCTATCGATGATCAATTGGCATCAAGTGACTAAAAAAAAAGTTGAATTAGCATCGAATTAGCATTGAATTAGCTTTTTTTTTTTTTGTCTTAAGCAGCCATTTATTAGGCTAGACGTCAACCCTAATCAACAACTCTAACTAACTTAAACAAGAACATAGTAAAGTCAAGCGCAGTAGTGCAGATTAAAGTTCAAAGTAACTCCAAATACAGCCTAGCTCGGCCATTGGGAACAAGTGCCGAGATCGACAGGTTAATCGTCGTCATAAACACGACTTCCATAGAATAGAGTGTAGACTATCCACTCCACATCTGCGACTAACGATCTTGTCTTTTTTTCTGTTTGCATCAACGGTTCTGACTAAATCCAAATTCACTGAATTTAAAGGCTATCTACCTGACGGTCAGATAAGGCTCGTACTGAAAGACCTCTGATCATGTTGATTTTCCGCGCGCGGTCCCTTGTCAAAGTAGGTCAACTGCATCGATATGTAGTGACATATGTTCCTTCTGCGGATAACGTCTTTCCTCCGCCTAAATCACTGTTTCTACGAGTTCGCAACAATGAATCTTTCCCGCTTCGCGCTGCATATTTAAACGGCCCTTTTTTTTTATACGTTGATGTAAAGCCATCCAATTATGATCCCTATTCGACAACCAGAAGTGTTTATGATGAACCGACATTTGAGCCTCAAGTTAAAGCAGCCCAGTCTTTTTATGCCGAATTGAAGATGGATCCAAACAAAACCGAGCATTCATGGACTATCGATGTTGTCAGTCAAATTATATTCTCGTCATCTGCCACCGTTTCGTTTGAGTTATCAATCGGTCGAGAGAAGGATTCACTGCATTTAGAATCTGATCCGGGTGTATTTTCAAAAGCTTTATCGGTGGCTCATCAAGATACAGCTACGATATGGAATTCTCCTAAACCTGACCCAATTAAGCCGGTACATTTGGTTGTTATCAGTCACGGTCTTCATTCAAATACTGGCGCTGACATGCTTTTTGCAAAAGAACAAATTGAAAAAGCAGCAATAGCAGCTGGCGATAACGTTATTGTGCGGGGATATTTTGATAATGTTTGTAAAACTGAAAGGGGCATTAAATATCTTGGTCGACGAATGGCGAAATCCATAGCAACCTCATTACGGGATCCGCAAGTCAAAAAGATATCATTCGTTGGTCATTCACTTGGTGGACTAGTGATGACTTATGCCATTGCTTATATCCATGCACACTATCCTGATTTTTTTGAGGAAATTGAGCCGATAAATTTTATAGCGCTAGCGACACCTTTTTTGGGACTATCAAATGAGAATCCTCTCTACGTGAAGTTTGCTCTTGATTTTGGTTTTGTCGGAAAAACAGGACAGGATTTAGGTTTGACTTGGAAACCAAGCACTCCGTTTGTCACATCATCTCCCGTCTCTTCAAAGCCTTTGCTACGGATCTTACCTACGGGTCCTGCCGCAGAAATATTGAAGCGCTTTAAACGTCGGACCGTGTATGCGAATGCGGTGAATGACGGAATTGTACCTTTACGCACATCTTCATTATTGTATTTAGATTGGCGAGCATTATCCAAAGCAGAGAAAGCTAGACAAGGTGAAGAAGTCAGTAATAGCGATAGTAATTCTCAATTGCAGTTACAGAATGCTTCAGAGTCAGAAAACCAGCCGGAGGTTAAGGAAGCTTCAGATCCGGCTCCTGAATTAGAAATTAAGAGTGATTTGTCAAAGAAAGAAGACAACACCGAAAAGAAAGCCGAGAATGATAGTGGCGATGAATCTACAAGCCAACGGAAATCTGACGAACACGCCAAAAGAATGCCAGCTGGAGCTAAGAAATCCGACGTTCCCAACACAGCGACACAATTAACAGGTGGTGGTGTTGGACCGCTTGCTCCATTGAGATTTGTCACCGCATTACTAAAGCCACAAGCTTTGAAACGGAGGCCCAGTAAAATTTATGATCGAAGTCAAACTATTGGATCAGACGACGAAGGGGATGAAGAAGAACCGACGATGCTTCCAAAGACTTCTGTTATAGTCTCCGCCACATCAATTTTGAATCCACCATTACCTCCTGATGATTTCATATTGGATGTTGATTCTAGACCTAAAACGATATTCCATGATCGAATTTACTACCCTGAAGATCTTCCGCATCAAGCAAAGCTTAAGCATCGACGGACGAATTCTCTTAAATCTTCTTCTGAATCTCAAGAGGGAGAACATACTGAAATTCAAGAAAAGTCGAACCACGACGAAGCAGATGCCGGTAAGAGAGAGAAAGCTAGAGTTGAAGAGAAAATTGCCAGGGCATGGCACGATCATATGCCATGGAGAAAGGTATTGGTCCAACTTGAACCTGATGCGCATAATAATATCATTGTGCGTCGTACGTTTGCCAATGCTTACGGGTGGCCTGTAATCAAGCACATGGTTGAGAATCATTTTGTGGATCCTTATGATCCAGAAGCGGAAAGGGTTCATCGACAAAGTTCCGAAAGCAGAAAGGAGTCAATGCACGAACACGTTATTGAAGACCAGAAACTGTCTTTGAAAGGCCGAGTGGATACTTCTGACACTATTTGTTCAGTTAGTACGGAGACTACAGTCGATTCGATTCTAACTGTCAATGGGACCTGGGATCAATCTGCTTTTGAAGCTAGTGACAGTGATGACGATGAAACTTTGCACGGGTCAGAAAATAATAATAATATCACGGCAGATGCTACATCACGAATGTCAATGTTTCCTAGAGTTCCTGACACATCTGGGAGTTATATTCAAAACATAATGACTTCGGGTACAGGAGTAGTCAATTTTCTTACAGAGTGGACGCCAATGAAAATGTATAATGAAGTGGTGGGAAAGTCTCAAGTATCGGCGAAAAAGGAAGGTGATGTGGCATAGTTAAAGGAAAGGAGTTTACGTTTATTTTGATCTTTTTATTTCTTTTGATGACAACTTATTTGAAGATTTTTTTGTTTTAGAGGATTACTTCATTACTATGTTTCAAAAACCTATGACTTTCGGATCTAGAACCATAATTTTACAGCAGAAAACCGTGTAGCATGACTTAATATACACTGAACGATCCAAGCGCTCAATAGACTGGCTCAAAAAAAAAACAAATGGCTTCAAAAATACAAGTTAAAAACTGACAATACGAAAGAGAGACCCTAACACCAACACGACCTTGCCTAATAAACCAGATAAAAAAACCGTAATAACAGCGACAATGAGAGATAACAATACAGTCTAATCATAAGCCGGAAAAGAAAAAATAAAAAAAATAAAAAAAAAACAGAATACTAAAGCAAAAATGCATGAAAACCAACAATTTTTTTTACTTTTTGCGATGTCCAATTAATGGGTCAGGCGCATTAGGTTTAGGTGGCCATTGACCAGAGGTTTGCCAACCAGACACAATGACTTTTGTTGCTGTCGACAAATTCATAGGAGCTCGAAGCCTCCGGCCTTCATGGATGAGCATGCGGTAAATTTTGGGATATGAATCAGTGGACACTTTACTAATGGGATGTGATTCACTGGCGGAAAACTTAGCTGGAGCGGTATCGCTATCTAATGGAGGTGTAGTCCACTGCTTGCGCATGGCATTCCAGTTCCTTAATCCTTCATTCCAAAGCTCTTCGCCTTCGTCTTCTTCTGCTGCTGGTTTTTGTTCATCATCACTCGCAGCAACACCTTGCTCTTTTTTATTAGATTGGTCATTAGGATCGCGACCGTTATCACCATTACCACCTGGATTGGAGTTAACTTGCTGTGATGATCCTGTAGTGGTCTTCAATGACTGGTCAGCAGGTTGACTTGAAGAGTTTTGTGCGGTTGAAGTGGGAGCGGGGATTGGCACCGAAGTATTTGATGGAGTAGATGTGGTAAAGGTGGTTACGGCTGCTTGAGATGGAGATATAACCTCATTGGCAGGAATAAACAGATCTTCGATTTGTCTTCGAGTAGAGTTGCGGTGCAAAACACGGTTCGAAAAAGAATTTGTAGGTGAAGATTTCGGAAAAGCTATTTGAGTATTCGATGATTTCGAAGATTTCGAAGTAGTAACGGCAACAGGAGGCGTAGATGCAGATGAAGCAGAGCTAGCAGCACTTATTCGATTACCGGGACCATGCTCAGAACTTGAAGTTGAAAAGGCATGATCCGCGGGTGGGGAATCAGGCAGGAAGTCCTGTCCAGGTGCGGGGGCCGGGTGACCTTGATGCTGGTCAAAAAAAGCAATCAGTTGAGATTTCCAGAGAGAAATCTCTGCCATTAGCACATCGCGCTTGCGACGCCTTGCGCGGGACATTGTGGAAAACTTTTCCTCAAGAAAAGCGGAGAGTGTAGAGCTTGAGAGCTCGTTTGGATCCTTTGTCGCAGAAGCAACGGCGACGGCAATGAAGGAAGTGCCGACAGCGGGCGGAGCAAAGTAACAGGACGAACGGACTTGACAACCGCGGTCGTCGCAATGGAGCTTCGAGGCCGCGGTGGTCGTGATGAGGGTGTCCGTGGAAGATAGTCTAGTTCGGGAGCAGGACATAAAGAAGCAAGTCGGCGGGATATTTCAGTTCTTTTGTGCCTGGCCGCAAGCGATCGCCACCTAGCGAGGCGACTAAAGTGGATACCGCACGTGATGCGGCGGCTGAATAAGCTCGTGGTGACTGCATTGTGTTTTGGGTAATGGACGGAGAACAGAGAACAAGCCTCAACGATCCAGCGGTCTTCTTGCGCGGTATCAACCAAATTAATGTAGTGAAACATAACGGTAGCTTGAATATTGTTTGTTGAGAAATAATGACCATACGTACATCACATAAGTCGGCAGTGTTCCAGGCATGATACTTAAAACTAAGGAAAGTTTGGGTGTGATTCAGAGTTTCCGTTAGTCTAAAAGTTATTGCTGAAGTGGCTCTTAATCATTAAAGCGAGCCGACTCTCTGTAGTTCTTCAGCTAATTCATTCTGGTCAAGAACAACCGCTAAAAATGATATATGCTACGAATCGTGGGTTACCATGTGGCGATTGATTTTCTATGCAGGAGCGAATTAAGCATTTGAATTTGATCTCCATTCGCCCCCGGATTGAGGAGAAAGAAAAGTTGGGTTCGGGTTGACCAGCAGATTTGGCGGGTTTGGTTTTTGCTGGTTCGCGCGCGCTGAGACCGTTCTTTGTTTTTTCCGATCTTTTGATTATTTTTCTCTGGGTTCTGTTTTGGTTTTTTCAGTTCAATCTTAGTTGCAGTCCTTTTTCGGTTTTCATCTGCTGAACAATGGCTTCGGCGGACAGTCCGCACGCTCATTCGCACGTGCAGTCGCCGTCACAGTCGCACACGCAACCGGAGCTGCAGCCATCGCAACCGCAGCAGCAACAGCAACAGCAGCAGCAGCAGCAGCAGCAACCGCAACAACACCATCATCATGTGCATCTTCCGTCGATAAGCTCTCCTCAGCGGATCCTTCCTCCAATTCACGTTCACACGCACGCACATCCGCACCAACACCAACACCAGCATCCGCATCAGCATCAGCATCCCCACTCGCACGCACATCCACATCCGCACAATCACGCTCACAGCCATCCTCCCGCCTCCGCTGCGCCATCTGCGGGTATATCTATCTCCTCGATTCTCGGTACTACTTCCCCTCCACCAGCTCAGCACCAGACAATGGCCCAGGTTCAGCCACAGCCGCTCTCGCAATCGCAATCGCAATCGCAATCGCAATCGCAGCAACAGCACCAACCTTTATCTCAATCCCAATCTGCAGCGGCTCTCGTGAAAACTGAGCCTCCTGCCTCACCACCGCACCCGCACCACCATCACCACCATCACCATCATCACCACCATCATCGACCATCTGCTCCATTGACTGACGATCAAACAGACGCTCCTGCAGACTCACAGCCGGGCTCATCGACTTCTACGCCTGCCTCTCGACCGGTGCACACCACTTCAGCGGCACCCGCCACATCTGCCCTTTCTGTCTCTCGCTCCCCTGATCGGCCTCCTGCCTCAACAAGCTCTACTTTTCTTTCCGGTCTCGCTGCCTCGTCGCCTTTCTCTGTCGGCCCAACGCTGCCTCCGGTTCTCTTCGACCCCAGCCACACGTCGCGCCGCACGACGCCTCAACTCCTGTCCGCTTCTTCTGCTTCTGCTTCGGCTTCCGTCGCGCCGCCCGAGCCGCCGACGACGTTATCCGCTCCCATCGCCGCTGCTCGCTCGCCGCTCTCGTCGCCGATGCAGCAGCACCCTGACGCTCGCGACACTCCCTACGAAACCCCCGGTCGAGCTGAAGAAGCAATTGCTCGCGTTGTTGGAAAGAAAGCCCACTCTGCAGCGGCTGCTGCAGCGGCTGCCGTAGCAGCTGCCTCTGCAAGTGAACAGCCAACAAGCGTCTTGTCTGCTGCACAGTCTGCTCTCAGCACACCACAACCCGAAGAACGAGGTCGCAAAAAAGCTCATCGAGCTCGAGCTCATGCGCCGCCAATTGATGATCTGGTGCCGCTGTATGTTCCATGCACATTTTACTGAATATTTTGATCTGACACATTAACAGAAAACGTTCCCCATCTCCGATTTCGGTCACGCCTCGAAGTCAGTCTGTGAAGAGTTTCATCGTCAACAGTACCAGCGTTCTCAAAGAGATTGATTCCATCAAGTCTCATAATTTGGGTTGGATTATTTATTATCCTCCATCACTCACTCACGGTCCATTACTACCGCGTCTCGATGATCATGTAAATTCGGTGATTCAAGTTCGGATTCCCAACCGCTTTCTTCGAAAACATAACAGTTTCATATTCCGCAGGCGACTAATATGGGGTACTGATATATATACCGACGATTCAGACGTTGTTACAGCGTTATATCACTCTGGCTTTTCGCCGGCAAAAGATACGAATACTTTTGTTCCTACTAGCGAACCAATAGAAATCAGTTCTACTGGGGGTGACTGTATTGTCACTTTACGTATCTTACCCCTATTAGAGCGATACCAAGGCTCTTACCGAAACGGATTGAAGTCTCGAACATGGATCACTCGTCATGACGGAGTCAGCTATAGAATCGAAAAAGTACAATTCGTCAGTCGGGGAGAGGCCGAATCTAGAGGCTCAAAAATGAAGAAGCAACGGTTAGCTGAATGGAGAATAAGTCGAGATTGGAGGGAAGAAAGTTGGGATGCGAAGCCCTTGACCGATGCTGATGAAATGGATATTGACAGTTGATCCGTTTTTTTTTCTTGTGTCTCACGTCAGTACCCTTGTATTATTTATGTATTTTTACTCACACACAATGTAAATTATCATCTGCTCTTTTTGTAGCGGAAGTAATTTGGGTAGTGCTACTTAACTCTTGCTCAATTGAAAATCAACATCGGCAAGCCAGTCATTTTCAGCAGTTGCGCACAATTCTACGCTACGCTAAAGCTCAAAAATAAACGAAGTTACATAGTGTAGGAGATGGCTGACACACACTTTGCTATCATCAACTTCAACTTTCATGGAAGAGGTGATTTAATCCAAATTGAGAATCCAGAGTATTTTTGCAGTGTTTTATTGTATCAACAACAATCTTCACAAATTTATGTCTCAATAGTTAAATTGACAATTATTCTTCTATCTCTCTCAATTTAAGCCCGCTCCAGCAGAGATATCCTCATACAACATCTTCAGATCGTCGTCGATCAAACTTGAACTATTTCCTACCAAAAGTATCAACGTCCGAAGGTTCTCCCTCACCTTATCGTCGAATTCGCTTTCTGAGCTCATCACGGTTCTCAATCTCTTGACGTATTCATTATTAGTATTCAGAATTTCCGCAATTATATTCGCACATTGCTCATTGCGCGCAATAAGTGCTAATGTGAATACGGCTTCTGACGTCAAAATCGCTTTATGCTGCTCTTCAAGCAATAAGCTAGAAATAATTTCAGTGATGGTATGAAGTGAAATAGTACCCTCACTTTCTGATATTGATTGCAAATATTGTTCAAATCTATCTTGCCCAAATGCCAGTGACCGTAAAACTGTGCATACTAATCTAGGTATCTCCAATTTTATTGACTTTTCGCTGTTTGCGTTGTATAAATGTACAAGACGTTTCATTTGTTTCATATCCGTATCTTTCGTAATGAATTTTAGTGTATTTTCGTCTTTACAAGGTTAGTACATAATAACTTCGATATATGTCTAGAAACTTACAAGAATTTCGTAGTGTTAATCGCAACAAACTTAACCCCACCAAAATGACTTGAGGTGATTGATTAATAAACAGCAATTTTGAGGTTACAGCAAAAATGTCATTCACGATTAATTTCTGCTTTGTTTTATCTATAAAATCGTGTGAATATCTGAAGTAAAATCAAACGAGAACACAGAGTAAAGTACCACCAACCGCAAGGTTTCTTAAAATCCCAGCTGCCGAATAAACCTCTCCTATTTTTGAGGTTGGTTTTAAAATCAGATCTATCATCGCTTTGTGTATTTGATAGCTCTCGGTCATATACAAACAAGAAGGCTCTATTAATCGTTAGTATCAAGTTCCACGTCTAAGCTTCTAAAAAAATGGACTAACCATTGACGCAAACGTTTCCTAATAATGTTAAAGCGGCTATACAAAGAAATGAACCTTCTACTTGATCACTTTTAGACGATACCCATCCGATCCATCGTTTTAGCAATGCCTCTGGCGCCATCTTTTCTGAAAACGCATCCATAACCGATACATTCGTGAGATCTTGTAACAGAGTTTTAAGCGCAAGTGTGTCATTGACTGTATCTAATTTTTCAAATATATCACAAAATTGATTTAGACCGTACTGGTCATTTTGAAGAACCTGAGCTTTGAAATGTTCAAACGTTAATAATGTCGACACTATAATCGCGTAATCTGAAATTTCCTCAGGTTCACAAACCGATACTTTGCGTAGTATAACAATAATTGATTCAGCTTTCAAATTCTCGTCATTGAAGTCCTCTTTTGACAAGTTAGCAACTGATAGAAAATGCAATGTCTCTCAAATCTTACTGTTCACAACCAACAACTGAATCAACCGAAGAAATATATTGATAGTAGATTCGTCATCAAAACTTTCTAAAGTATCAATTAAAATTTGAAGAATTCCGTTTATCAGTAGAAACTTTTGTGCAGGACCTATACACCATTAACCTCTACGATCCTGACCCGGATTAAGAAACTCCAACTTACTATAATCGTTGCAGAAATTATATGCGACAATTGCAGCTGTTGTCGTGATCTTCTTATCATCTCCCAAAAAACACCTTTTAAGACTATCACCAAAACCCTCCGTGTTTATAAAAAGTTCACGATTGGTATCTGAGACTGGTCAACGTTTGATCTTCTCAAATCAAAAGAGATATTCGTACCATTATCCGCGCACACATTACAAAGAACTCGCAAGCATTGATATTGCACCGCAGCATTTTCACAATTTTCAAGTGTCTGCACAATCTCACTTATTAACTCCTCTCTTTGGGCAAACAAAGCTCGTTGTTCCACTATTGATTATTCATTGTCAGATTGAGTATTGTCATTGTTCCTAAATACTTTGAACGAACCATCTGCTGCTGTCGAACCGAGATTAGACAGGAATTCCTCTAACTGAGTATTTGAAAGGTCCGGAGGTATACTTTCTGGAATATTTACAGGAGCAGAATCTGGTGAAACCATTTAGAGTGAGTTTCTGAGACAGAATTTCTGTGAATAAAGTGATGCTTATTGCAATGAGTAAGTTTAAAGTTCATTGAAAGAAAGACAATAATTGCGGTTTTGGGTAACTTTCTACTCAGCGTCATCGTTATTTACAGCTGTCTTACACCATATACATAGTCCTTTTCAACCAGTAATATACATTGGAGCCAATAACCAGTATCCATGATCAATTAAGACAATTTCACATCAACCATACAAAAAAAGAATAAAAAAATCTGGTCGGTCAAAGAAAGCAATTTAGAAAGTAAACTGTACATAGTAAAGCATAATCCCCAAAAAAAAAAAAAAAAATTTATAAAATAAAAGTACATTATCCAACTCAATTGTACTCCCGTAAAATGTTATTCAGTACTTCACATCCTCGTATTACAAAACCCCATTTTATATGTATCAAAAGTGAAGCTGAAAATGCAACTAATCCAACAACTAATGGTTTACCGTCACTAGATTGAATTCCAGTGATGGAAGTGTTTGTAAGTTCTTCGGATTTCCCAGGCCGAAGCTTTTGATTCGCACTTGAAGGTATATTACCAAGACCAGCAGCTTGTCCTCGCGCATTCATACGTCGAAGATACTGCAATGCATCTTGCTTCGCTAAGCTATATTCAATATTGCGACCGTTTGCAGATAAATATTTGCGACTGCTTCCATAAAATGAACGTGGTGCTATATCTTCTTCTTCTTGATAACGCTCATAAGACCAAATTGTTAATGTAGCAAGATAAACGCCCCAAGGGATATGCACCGCTTGATCAAGCAATCCTTCATTCTCGGCTACGCGACGCATAAATTGAACCGAATGCCACGCAGCTAGACGTCCATCTTCAGATCTTGCCCAAAGATGAACGACCTTTTTAGAGTTCTCACGATCAATCATGCGTATTTTGCGACCAAGAACATTAGGAGAGCCCGCATTAATTCGCAAACTCATTGTATCGACATGCAACGCAAGTAAACCAAGTTGAAACATGGCCCAGTTAGAACAGAGAAGAGGAGAGTTGTATGTATAATCGTTCATTGGTCCTGTAATGGAAACCAGACTTTGCGACTGAAGATTTGCCATTGATTGAGCATGAAGTTTAGAAGACGAGTCGTTTGTGTCATTAGGAGTTTGAGTTTTCGGTGAAGACTCACCAGCAATCATGACAGTCGATGAGATAGATGGCAAATTAGACTTTCCAAGTTGGTAATCGAAATAATTTTTCCAATTTGCAAATGAGGTCTCAAGTCTGCTTTTGAACTCGGTCATTCGTCTTTTGGATACAATACCCATGTCAAGTAAGCCACGCCACTGCATATCCCAACAAATGCTAAGTAACCCATGCAAAAGAATAAGGCAAGAAAACTGTGAAAATGTAGCTAGATGAAATTCTTTTTGGTCTTCACGTGAAAGACGGATAAGCCGTTTCAAACTATGTAAGAAAGAAGGCCAGAGAGTTTCTAATGATTGATTACTTCCAATCTGAGGGCTCTTGGGAATATTTTTACTTTCGTCTGATTGATTTGTATTTCCAGCCATCGATGACCGAAACTGCTGCATTCCAAGCTGAGCAGCTCTGCATTGAATTTGATACATTTGATAAAACTGACGACCATCGGTGGCTGCCCAACAGGCATCGGTGGATGGTAATTCAAGACGAACTTCGAAAGCTGACAAAATAGGTGTATGTCTAAAAAGAGTAGCATGCTGTGTATCGCAAATAAAAGCAAAAAAAGCAGTTCTAAAAGGTCAGAATAAATTGTAATAACCAGTATCATAGAAACATACCGTTTGGTTGTTTCGTGCCAAACCCACTCTCTCCATTGACGATCAGCGGCTTCGGAGTCTTGCACTTCCACAACGTGAGGTTCAGAAAGTCCCTTGAGATAACCCGAAAAGTGGATAAGAGCAATATTTGTGCCATGGAAAAATTGAGACATATCATACTGCACTGTACTACCGAGCATTTTGTCGAAATAGTTTGTCAAAAGAAGAGTCTGATGAACCCAAAGCTGCACCTGCGGTTGATCTTCAATCATCAAAAAAATGATATTTCTAAACTTTTTATGAATGACAATAGCAAGACTGGAAGCTTCACGATCTGTAGAATAAGCCATGCCGATAGTGACAATGGCAATCAGGAGAGCCGGCTCCATTACCGAAGGGTCAAAAGTAGGGCGATGAAGAATTGGATACAGAGAATCAAAATGAACCCAGTAAAGATTTAGGTATTGTTTCATGGCTTCGAGAGAAAAGTAAGGATTGTCAAGTGTAATTTCGGATATCGGTTTGAGAACTTCAACCATTCGAGCGTGGACCTCTGCACTGATATCCTTTCCATCACGCTGAGGCCATGAAGAGGAATCTGCAGATGACCGGGGAAGCGGAGAGTGAGGATCTTATAGGTTAGTAAGAAAAATACAGAAGGAGAGGAATAAAAGGCATACCAGCGGGAGGAGAGTTACGAACGTTGCTGTCATTTGCAGGGATAGGCATAGTACGAGCGTGCTTGGAAGTGAAGGGGACGGGACCAATATAACCGGGACCCGGAGTTTGGGTGTCAAGGAGTACATCTTCAAGAGTGACCGACGACCGTTCATTTTCAATTGGTGAAGGATGAAACTGAGGCACAGAAGACGTGTGAGGATATTGATTGTGAATAGGCACATAACCTTTTGGAGTATAGACTGAGCTGTGAGAGTGGGTATTTTGACTTTGATGCTGGCGTTGGTCTCCCCAAGCCTGCTGATGGGGATCGGAAAGAGACTGTGGTGAAGAGAGAAGATGATCAGGCGAGTCGGTCCAGAAATCTGAACCAAAGAGCCAGGTATAATGCTCAGATAATGAAAGATCAAACGAATCTAGAGAGAATTGAGGCCATTCCGTAGAGCCGTAAGCAAGACTGTACTGTTCTGCGGCAGAATGCATTCGGGGCGCTTGTGACTGTTGCGATTGCTGCGTTTGTTGGGGCGAAGGAATTAGCATAGGCTTCGAGTCTTCAGCTTTTACAGGAGCCAGGTGGGTTGGTATCAAAAGCTGAGGCTTGTGATCTGCTTCCATTTTGGCAACACCAGTCTCAATAGGAGTGTGCGCTGCTGATTGTTGGGCATATTCTACAGCAAAGTGGTGATCTGGAGCAGAGGTGTATATAATTGATGGTGGCGGTGGTAGTTGTTGCAGTAGTTGTTGCGGTTGTTGCAAAGGTTGCTGAGTCGTAAGTCCCAGGGCATCAGCTGCAACACCCATGGCGATACTTATTTGTTGCTGTTGTTGCTGTTGCTGCTGTTGTTGCTGTTGCTGCTGTTGCTGCTGTTGCTGCTGTTGCTGCTGTTGCTGTTGCTGCTGTTGTTGCTGTTGCTGTTGCTGCTGTTGCTGTTGCTGCATAGCTTCACGCTTTTGCCTCTTCTCGTGCGCCTTTGTGGAGAGATGCTTCTCCAGCAAGTCATGACGAGCAAACTGCGAGAGACAGGTCGGACACTGGTACGGACGGACCTCGAGATGGTTCGCGGCATGGCGAGCAAGATAGTCCTTGCGGTTGAAGGTCTTGCCGCAACCCGGATGAGTACACGCAAACTTGCGATCGCTGTTGCGCGGCTGCGGCTGCGGCAACGGCAGTTCATCAATCGCGTCGCGCACGCGCTTGTCGGCCATGTTTCGGCGACGACGGGCGGCCAGACAAGTTGGCTGGAGTCCGGGTCTCAATGGCGGCGGAGAAAGTTCCTTCGAGAGCTCGTCCTCGCGAGAATCTGGCGGCGTGGGTGACAACGCCCTACTGTTCTGGAGCGCAATGCACGGCCCTTAGCTCCGCTCGGCTGTCCGCAATGAAGGCACCATTTTTATGCGTAGAAAACACCGAGAACACGCCAGACGTTGACCGTACTCGGCGGAGCGTCTGAGACCGTTGTTTTCTGTCACTTAGGTGCTCGGATTAGACTCCGGACCTTTGCGCAAACGTAGTGTGTGCGTAGCGGATCCGAGATAAGTCTCGTTGGTGTTGCGCACTCATCGTACTTCTCCGTCGCTCGCAGATTTAATAGCATCGCGCGGCTCGCTAATATTATTCATCGCTTATGTACGCCAATCAGTAACCTTATTTGGCCCTGACCCT
>JAJLWK010000119.1:0-27796 GCA_030570675.1 Myxozyma neglecta | reverse complement strand
TTTCTTTTCTCATTTTACGAAAAAAATAAAAGAAAAAAATTATTCTTTTTCTTGACTATTTTGTGAGCCGAAGGGGATTTTGAATTATTCGGAAGCATTAGCATGAAGATGCCATCCTCACATGCCCACTCTGCATGACATCTACAACACCACACCATCTATGGACCTGCTCATGCAATCCACATCGTATCAGCTTATATTCTTACAACAAACTCATGGGCACTAGAAGCGGTATGCACCTCCTAGAATCCAAGGCCATCAAGGCTCCTTCTGCACTCTTGCGACACCAGCATCACCCTTTGGTGAGACCCTAGTCTCCACCTATATTCTTTTGTAACTGGAGGAGTTGCCGGGCATGCAGTTCTCCTGGATGGTGTGAAGGACAGCAGTTTCTGGGCATTAAAGGTGTCTATTATACTTTGTGCAGGATTTTGAGAGGGGAATTGTGGTTTAGCTAGTAGTTCTTAAGATAGCTGCATGCCATATACGAGTTTTGCCCTCATGCATAAGAGTTAAATAAAATCATCATCATCATCATCAACCCCAGAGACCAATTTCCAGTTCGAATCTGAGGTTAGCTACAATTCAACTTTAGCCCATTTCAAAATTGCCGGAGAAGTGACAATAGGTTACACCCCCGCACTCTTAGTGTGCTTAGTGCATATGCATGAGCCCAAGTGCTCAAAAAATTGCAGAAGGAGAAGACAGCAGGCTACATTATACTGGCTTGGATGGCAATGAAGGACAGTCATGAAGTAGATACTGGGTCTAAGGGATCATTATACTTCAGGCAGGATTCTAGGCTAAAGGGTAATGAGAAGTGGTTGTATTTGTTGATAGCTGCATGCCATATAAGGGGTGAACCCCCTTGCATAGGCATTAAATAAACTTGATTGATTGATTGACTGTCAGGCAGCGCATACTAGTATTCTGTTCACAAACCATGAAATGACAATACCTACCTGATTGAGTAGGTGTTCATTAAAATCAATCTCATTAGATGCACAAATAAAAAGCAAGACAGCTTTTCTGTTGTAGACACTAAACTCAATAACAGGTCTAATCAAATGTAGAAAGCACTGACGAGAGTGCGCAAGGAAAACAGAACCACTAGCTAAACAACAATTCGCCTTTCATGCCCAGCAACTGCTGTCCTGAAAAAAATAGGGTGGAGACCAAGGCCTCACCAAAGGGCAATACTAAGAGATCAGAAGGAGCCTTGACAGCCTTGGAGGCTTGGAGACTCAGACCGCTTCCAGTGCCATGAGTTTGTTGTAAATGTGTAAGCTGATATGATGTGGATTGCATAAGCAGGTCCACAGATGGCGTGGTGTCATAGGTGTCATGCAGAGTGGGCATATGAGGATGGCATCTGCATGCTGAAATTGTGTGTGGTAGGCAGCAAAGTAAGCAGTCAAAACAGCATGCATGACCTGTCTGTCAAAGTCATGCAAGCCAAATCTCTAAAGTTAAAGGTGCCTCGATTTTTGATGCTAAGTGTAGACGTGTGCCTCGTCTATTGAATGCCCACCATTTCTGAAACTGTAGTCTACAGTCTGCACATTGCCCATCATCACATCCAGGCTCAAGTAGCAGGGTTCTGTCAGTTAAAGGTACAGCCCTCGATGCAGCTGCCAGTGCTCATCGTCAGTCCATTACTGTAATATCTCCAAAGTGTTTTGAATGCAGTGCTCCAAAGAGTTGTGTTTAGCATAGCGGTTTGTCAATCGTCGAATAATCCCAAGGTTGTCACTGCAGAGCCGGATAGTTCGACTTTTTAGACTGGCTGCTTCTTCAACAGCATAAGCCTCAGCATATGTGATTTCTGCAACAAAGTTAAGGAGTAAGGATACTTGCCTGAGGGTATCATTGTCCTGAACGAGCCAGTGGCACCGGTGTCAGTGCGGGAGGTATGCAAGAAAGAGTGGCTGCATTATGTTCTGAATTGATAGCTAGACAATTCTTTGGGTTTCATATAGATTTCCAGAACAGCATAAGTCTTAATTGGACAGGATTTGCAGTAGTAGCTACAGAATCCACTAAATATTGCATAAATATGTACGGAGAATCATAAATTTTGTACTAGTTATGAAAATCAGCTTCAAAGATGCTGTCAAGTTCTTCAGGATTCAATTTTTTTTTGCTAAGTTTCTGAAGGTCTATTGCAGAAGAATGCCGATGGAAAATGCTGAAGAAATGTCTAGAATCGTGACAATGAAAATGTATCAATTTGCTTTCTTCATTTATCAATAATAAGCAGCTTATGTCTTCCTCAGCATCTGCTTCTGTTTCTGATACATCCATTTCACATTAGACAAAAATACTGGTATTGTGTAAATAATGACGAACAACAAGCAGTCGATCGTAGATAATTAATTTTTGATGATCTAACTAATTTATACTGTCTAGAGCATTATTTCATGCAGCCACAAAAAATTGGCAGCGAGACTGTGCACAAAAATGACAAGTTATTGCTGCTGAGAAATCGATCCAGCAGCAAAGAAACACAAATGCAATTTAGTGAAAAGAACTGTGCAAGAACACCTCACTAACCAGTAAACAGCACAAACTTTTAGAAGAGTAGAAAACAGCAAATGTTCAGGACAGTTAGAAAAGTAATGAGGAGACACCTATTACAGAAACAAATACACTGAAGCAGGTCAACAAGCAAAAGTCAAAGCGGCCTACTGCTTTGGTTTTTTGATTTTTTATCTAAATTCAATTCTTAAATCTCGCCTTCAATTCTCAACATCAGTGTCTGAGTTTCGAAATTGAAAGTTTCTAATCTATCCGAGCCACAATCAATTCGAAAAGGTGGTTCGCGCGACAATCGTATTGTCCCAACTCACAAAATTTGTTACCATGGTCACATGTGAGCTACTTGCTAGAAGCCCTACTTTGAGAATTAACGTAGCCCTACGTATAGCCGGGTTCTTTTCTAGCTCTACTAGCTGTGCGTGACTGCTTCTTTTGCATGTACCGAGCTCGGATTTGGGTCTTTCGGCTTTGGGTCTTCTGCTTCTGTTGAACGCAACTGTTTGTTCGGACGCTTCAGCAACTTCTCCAGCAACATCATTCGAAATGCCGACCAGAGCTACAAAGACACGGAAACTGAGAGGACACGTTTCGGGTATGTTCGCCAATGTCTACTGTCTGTCCCTGTAGATTTGCAGGACGGCGAGAAGGCCATTTAATGTTGCAGTTCGAGGTGATTAG
Source organism: Myxozyma neglecta (assembly GCA_030570675.1). Classification (NCBI taxonomy): domain Eukaryota; kingdom Fungi; phylum Ascomycota; class Lipomycetes; order Lipomycetales; family Lipomycetaceae; genus Myxozyma; species Myxozyma neglecta. The sequence continues at coordinate 24,580 of JAJLWK010000119.1, read as the reverse complement.
TGAACTAACTCCATCTTACAGCCGGTCACGGTCGTGTCGGAAAGCATCGCAAACATCCTGGTAATTATACATCTTAATTATTTATTGTGTCGATTGTCTATGGCGAAACATGAAACACCGAGAATTGAGCTTCCGATTATTTTGTTTGACCGATTTGAGGCGCCTCATACGACAAGACATCTTGTTGCATTTCGAGCAATATCTGACAAGCTTCTTCACAGGTGGACGTGGTCTTGCTGGTGGTCAGCACCATCACAGAACTAACCTTGACAAGTACCATCCTGGTTACTTCGGTAAGGTTGGTATGAGATACTTCCACAAGCAGAAGAATCACGTAAGTGCCATTAGCTACATCTATTAGTTGGTTTGTATCATTTGCTAACAATTTATTAGTTCTGGAAGCCTATTCTCAACATCGAGAACCTGTGGTCTCTTGTCCCCGCTGAGTCTCGCGAGAAGTACTTGTCCGAGTCCAGCGACGTCGCCCCCGTCATCGACACTTTGGCTCTTGGATACAGCAAGGTCCTCGGAAAGGGCAGACTTCCTTCCACCCCCGTCATCGTAAAGGCCCGTTACGTCTCGAAGCTTGCCGAGGAGAAGATCAAGGCTGCTGGTGGTGTTGTTGAGCTTGTTGCATAAATTGTTACGTTATAAAATAGTTTGTGTGCTTTTGTATCTTGTAAGATGTTTTTTAGGATTTCAAAAGGTCGGTTAAGCCTAAAAGTAAATAAATTTATTGAACAAAGAAAATCCAGAGCACTTTAAAAAGTTTAGAGCATGAAGAAGCTCTGCATTGTCTAAGATGTGATGATATATCAACAAGTAATACCCTAATAATGAAAGTCATATTCTTTACAGAATCAATTGTTCAATATTTAATTAAATTTCTGTTTAAATTATACATCATAGCCATAGTTAATGCAATTTTCAACCTCCTAAACTCCAGCTAAAAATGGATGCTCCAATGCTTCCGCAGCAGAGAGTCGTTTTCGGAAATCGATCTCCAAACAGCGTCGTAGTAGATCAAATGCTTGCACATAATCCGGCTCTGTAGTAAATGTCTCACGAAGTTCGGCTGTTTCTTCATTGTCCTCCGCACCTCCCGTTATTGCCCATACTGCAATATCTTCAAATTGGAATGGCATGTCTGGGATAGTGGGTATTGTTGTATCGAAAATAGCGCCTAGTAAAAAAATTAGTTTCATATGTCATTTTGTTTCAGTCGTCATAAAGTAGATTCGCACCATGAAGCTTTGCACCAACTGCAATTTTCGGTTTTCCAAAAATCGTAGCAATTTCGATCATTGCATCAATGTCATCTGCAGAATTGAAAAAGGGGAATCTTTTGGCTAAAAATGATAGTATAATCACGCCAACTGACCAGATATCTATCTTGGACGTTTGGTTGAGGCATTTGAGTAGCACTTCTGGAGCACGGAATCCTCGCGTTCCCGCTCGATTTGCGCGTCGACCGGGTCTTAAATCATTAGTCAGTGAAAAGTTCAGTGAAAAAAACTGAAGTTACTACCTTGTGTCATTCTTCAAGTATCCTCCCGAAGGTTGTCGATCTGTGATATGTCTAGCAGGATCACTATGTTTTCGACATGGACAAACTTCGGGCTCAAGAATTTCCCGCTAATAACAGTTAGACATAGCCTAATGAAATCCAGTCTTACATACCTCTGCTAAGCCAAAATCAACTAAAGCACCTCGTCGTTTCGCGACATCGTAAAGAAAATTCCTAATAATTTAGCGCTAACGCACAAATATATGTAACACGACTTACGTTGGCTTGATGTCTCTATGTAAAATTTCGTTTTCGTGGACATGTTCAAGTGCGGTAAATAGCGATTTCAAATAATACTTCCACTCCGCAATCGGCAGCTCTCTATAGAATGACTTGGAGCAGTGAGTAGGATTATTTACATGATAAAAAGACAGTACTAACTCTGAAATCTGAATGTTTGCAGTATGGTAAGACGGCGACTACCTGATCGTGATCTCTGAAGGCCGTAATAAGTGGCGCGATTGACTCGCATTTTGATAAGGTATGTAAAAGCACCAATTCATTTAGAATCCTCTGAGGGCTACTTGTTACATAAATTCTTTTGATTGCAACATATTTTTTTTTTCGTTCAGTCGGTTTGTGCTTTTTACTAATTGGAGTATCAATATCGTAGTCTGCATTTCGTTTGACTGGAGTACGGTCAATGTCCCACGAATTGTCAAAAAGATGGTATTGTGTGTCTTCTGCTTTGTATACTGTGCTAAAGGTTCCTGTAATTATGTCAGATTCAGGCTGTGATAAGACTAGCTAAAGCTTTACCTTCACCAATCTTTCCTAAAATTTTGAATCGGTCTGCAACTTCTTTCAAAGAACGCGTAAACGACTCGATATCCTCTGCCAGTCGAGGGTCCATTTCCTCTTCGTCGTCACTTTCCTCTTCTTCGTCCTCTTCTTCGTCTTCTTCTTCTTCTTCTTCTTCTTCTTCTTCTTCTCCGTCCTCATTATTCTCATCCTCTTCAACTTGATCTGTAGCTTCTGCATTTATCGTGTCCTCGTCTGCTTCGCTGTCTGCTTCCTCCTCGGACTCTTCATATCTCGCGCGTTCTTCTTTCTCTTCGTCCGCGTTACTGTCAAATGTCGTATTTCCCGCGTCTGTTTGGTCACCCACTATAGATTCTGTATCCGAGATGTTGTCCATTATTATTGTAGAATCGTTTCCTGGCGCTTGCGGTGATTGGTATCCAAAAGATGTTGGCTTCGTGATTCGAACATACACTTCTTGTTTTGATGAGACGCGTCGCGCAAGTTGGAAGTCGGCCATAGTCTCAAAACTTAAGCTATTTCTGACTTATCAGATACAAACAAAAACTAGTGCACATCTATGATGCGGTTTGTACTACTCGTGCCGATTCTAAACAGACCTCCTTTGTGTCGTTTACCGTCGTGTCGTGTATATCCTATTCTCTGTTTTATGTCAAAATGCGGTTTAGGGCTACACAACGCGCTGAGATGTTGCTAGGGAAACACCAAATTGGGTTTAATATCAACACGCTAAAATCAGGCTGTTTACTCCCAGCGCAGCAGTCATTTATGATTCGCTAAGTAATTTATACACTGCACTAATACTATGCGTACCCCATGGAGCATTTTGATTGCACTTTCATTGTTTCAACTTCACTAATTTTAGTTGATAGTAATTCCGGAATTCTAAAAGATGCCCCGTATCATGAGAGCAATGAGCTTGGCTGTTGCCAAGGGCAGTCAAGTCTACCAATCAATTTTATTCAATGCCTATGCAAGGGAGCACACTATATTAAAAGGCAGTGATCTATATAGTAGTGATCTATAAAATTGCTACACGCATAAGTATTAAGAGCTTTGTTTGGTGTTGAATGTCACTACAAAGTTGAACAAGATGATTCACAGCTATATCACCTGTATTAGAGTCTCAGTTTTTGATTTGATTCTCTAATATTTCAGCAATATGGAGGAATATAGTTTTAAATCTTATCTACCATACTTACAATATATAGTGAGCCATTTAGTTTAAGACTGATTTTTGCATTTGTTTTATACTAATTGGTGTGCCAGTCTTGATGCTTTTTAAAATCCACTTTCCCCAGAATGAACCTGTATGGATTGTGAAAGAAGATCCAGGTTTTTGCGAATTACAGTGATTAATATTGCATCTGGATCACTTTGCAAAACTCAGGCAAATTCAAAGCAACTCACTATTACTCCCAGTTTAAATTGAAGTTGTCAGTCTTTCAGTTGATGATTTTGAGAGCAGATGCAGACATCTGTACCAACATGAAATTCTCATATGCTGAGATGAAATGATCACATTTTGCAAAATCGCTAAACTTTCATACAGCGAGCTCTACTACAGGTGAGTTGTTGGAATGTCCATAAGGAGCATAATGACAGACTCATGTTTAATAAGTTACTGCCATCTAAGCGCTGTGTCGCAACACCTGCACAATCGCAATTTGTTTTGAATTTATGCAAGAGAGTTTCATCCTCAATTAACTGATGATGATGATGATTTTATTTAACTCTTATGCATGAGGGCAAAACTCGTATATGGCATGCAGCTATCTTAAGAACTACCAGCTAAACCACAAATCCCCCCTCAAAATCCTGCACAAGGAAATAGACACCTTTCATGCCCAGCAACTGCTGTCCTTCACGCCATCCAAGGGTTCTCCTGCGTGCCCAGCAGCTCCTCCAGTTACAAAAGAATATAGGTGGAGACTAGGGTCTCGCCGAGGAGCGACGCTGGCATCGCAAAAGTGCAGAAGGAGCCTTGACGACCTTGGAGGCTAGGAGGCGTATACCGCTTCTAGTGCCCATTAGTTTGTTGTAGAAGCGCAGAGTCCTCCATGATGAGATAAAGAAAATAAGATTCCAATCAATCAATCAAATTTATTTAACGCCTACGCAAGGGGGCCCACCCCTTATACGGCGTGCAGTGATCATCAAGCGCCCTATATTCTCTCCTTGTGCATTTTTTTTTAAATAAAAGACAGCATATTTGTGCTGCGAGAGCCGATGTGGACGCATGCTGTGAACGACTTTCAAGAGGGACTTGCATATGAACCCAAAATAAAGAAGAGAATGAAAGGTCTTGCCCGGATTCGAACCGGGGTTGGCGGAATACTCGAATACAATCAGAATCCGCAGTGATAACCAGCTACACTACAAAACCCTTGTACGCTTAGAACTTTGAGCCAGTCCATTATAAATGTATGAAATATTCCAAATCCTCCTGCACCGAATCTGGGAATGTACCTACATAATTTGTTTCAGACTGGTACACCCGGGAATGGGAAAGGAATAAATTTTTGATAAGGTGGTTGATGATGATTTTGATGATTTACGCAGAGCTAGGTGGCAGTGGAAATCATCCATTACACATTCGAATTCATAGGGGTAACGTTTCATGGCCTATTAATTGAGCGCTAATTTCAGCAATATTCAATAAACACAAGGCTCTACTGGTAGACTAGCAACAATTTATTGGAATTGACATGAATTATGGGGTGTTTCGGTGTTCTTGATATTTACAATACTTGGGGAGAACCTATCTATTATTTTCTATATATTATTTCTATTTTGTTTGCCTTCATATTCTTCTTTTATTCAATTTTCTTCTTTCCATTTTTGTTTGTTTTTATTTACTTGTTTGATTTTTCGAGTTATGGGTTAACTCTGTGAATTAGTCAGGTTATATGCTCTTTTGCCTTCGAGCCAGTGTTATGTATGTAAATGCCTAATAAATGGTCCTTAAGATAAATAAAAATTTTTCTGGTGGGTGTGAGGTATGTTATTGTTTAGTAGATTATCCTTAGAATAATATCTATATATATATATTGATGTGTATATTATATATCAAAATACAATGAGCGGTATGATGAACTATTGCACTTCTGATAATGTAGCAAATGGCCGTTTAATGTGAGAAAATCTGATTCACTAATGCGATGCGATTTTGGATTCATTGGTGGTTAGGAAGTGAGTAAAATGCTACATTCTTTGTTATGGTACTTTTTTTTTAAGAATGAGATGCCATTACAACTGCACAGTAAATACGCAAGAGCTAACTACAACTTCAGTGCGACACGGACATTTTTTTTATATCTTAAACAGACATATATTAGGCTAGATGCCAGCCCTAATCAATGATAAGAAGAATTTACTATAACAAAAAAAACAATAGAATGAAAGCAAGACAATACATTTGAATATGACAATGGTTACTGAAGAACCTCCGTTGCTAAAACTGACCTAAAAGCAGTGCTAAACAATGAAAAGAGAATTCCAAAATTTAGAATAAGATTGATCGCTGCACGCCCCTGCCGCACGAGCCTTCTCCCTTTTCGACAGCACGCTTCGCAGGCGGATAGAAGTTTTCAAAACGACGAAAGATATTACTGCAAAAGTTTCTGGCTACCTTTTATGAAAAAAATTATAGACCCATAAAATAAAATATATTAGTATGTAGCGAAAAAAAAAATAAAATCTGATCTCGGTGTAACATTCTGTGAGATAAGGAGCGCTGAAATGGTTGGAAAACTCTAAAACACATCTTACTCGTCATCTCACAACGATGTTCGTTAGCATCTGTTTCGCATTATAGTGCACGTAACATCCAGCATTACATTCGACCATAATCTAGAGATGAAGTTTATTTTTTAGCATCTGTTTTAAATCTTGTCCCGAATGCAATAAGCATTTTGGTCGAGCTTAAATTTCCATTTGCTAATAACAATACGACACCGCTTATTGATTTCTTGTCATATCACACAATTTAGAGAATTCAATTGCAAGGCGTTGCTTTTTAAAGGAATCTTATAATGGCGGTTTTTGGAAAGATAGGGGAGTTTTTCTTGGAGCTGGTTTATTCGGCATTCAAGCCTCGTTTCATTTTGTTCCACGGTAAGTATTGTGCTATGAGCAAGATGGTAACATGACGGGGTACTAACTGGTATCAGCCATTTATATCGTCGCAGTCGCTATCATAGGATCAATTTTAATCTATCCTGAGCGAAACATGCCTTACGTTGATGCGCTTTTCTTTGCAGCCGGTGCTGCAACGCAATCCGGACTTAACACTGTAGACGTTAACAATCTCACATCATGGCAGCAAGCAGTTTTATACATCATACCACCATTTACCAACCCAATTTCAATTCACACTTTTTTGGTATTTGTGCGATTATACTGGTTTCAAAAAGCCGTCGAAGACATTGCTATTCGCTCTCGTGTCCAGCATCGCATTCGAAAAGCAAGAAGCTTCGGCGTTATTGACGATTCATTAGATTTGGAAACCGGCGTTGCCGGAAGACCGATAGTGATATTAAATGCAGAGAAAATGACAGAACAAAACTTTCCAGGATACATGAGGTTTAATAACAATGCCGGCAGAGCACATAGAGAGAGCGATGAAAGAGAGGAGAATGAATCTGAATCAGACGACTCAGAAGACCAAAATCTACCTCGAAGATCAAAAGGGAGTGTCATTCGTGATAGATCGGATTTGGACGAGCCATCGATTGATTTTTCGGCAAGATTTAGAAACAGTACTTCTGCGTCCGATGACGAGGCTGATAAAGCTGAAAGCTCGGAAAGCACTGCTTCTCATCGTAAGTCAGCTGAATTTTATATCTGACCATGACTAAAAGTTAGAACAATCTCCTGAATCGAGTTTAAAATTGCCAAAGTCCACTGTTTCACAGGTCCGTGATCGCGATATTCGTTTTGGAGATTTGCCATCCCCCCGAACGTATAAGTACCTGGAAGAAAATGGCCCAGCTCTTGTGATCAAATCTCCGAGAGAACAAGAATTGGAAGCAGAGAAAGCAGAGAAAGCAGCAGAAGAAGCGAAGAGGCGGGGTGTTGGTGAAATTCATTTTGCCCTTTCGCCTATCGTGGGTCGTAACGCCAATTGTTCTTATAAGGTTTCTAGCCCAAGACATGGTGACGATGACCGAGCACCGGATGAAGTGTTGACACAGAGGCGCTCATTGTTAGGTGAGCATCACGGAGGTGGCGATCATCACTCTGAAACAAGTCATGATCACAGGAAACTCGAGTTTGGTGGTGGTAGAAGAGACACTTTAGAGATGCGGCGAAGAGAAAGCTTAGACTTCGATGATGATATCAGAGGACGCTCTTTGCGCCCGACAAGATCACATGTAGTCGGCCCCACGGAACCCAAACATAAGCCCTTCTTTGTTACAAACGCAAGCAAGAGCGAAAAAGGGGTGAATGCTAACGACATGCCAAAGATGACGAAGCGAGCAATCACTATCGATGTTCCACGGTCGAATAACTCTAGTCGTGGTCGAGGTCATGAAGCGTCTGATTTGGAGAAGTCGCAGAAAAGCTTTTCGCCAGGGTTCTTTTTGTCAAGGAGCGGGACAATAGATCGTGTAGAAAAGATTATATCTCGGACCTTCACCCGACGAAGAGCATCCCCTACAAGGTCAACATACTCACGTCGTTCTGTTGGGCAACTGCCTTACTTGTCTTACGAACCTACTGTTGCCCGTAACTCACAATTTATTGGTCTCACGGACGAACAGAGAGCAGAACTCGGTGGTATTGAGTATCAGGCCCTGCGCACACTTGCTATGGTTCTTCTTGTCTATTTTTTCGGTTTTTGGATTTTTGCAACGATATGTCTGATTCCATGGATTGTCCAAACTCAGCATTATCGTGAAATAGTCGAGTCATTCTCCCAGAACGTTCCTTGGTGGGGAGCATTCATGTCATTGTCATCATTTATGGATGTTGGCTTTACAACCCTTCCTAATTCATTAATTTCGTTTCAGGATGCAGTGTTTCCTCTTTTATTAATGAGTTTCCTTATCGTGGTTGGGAACACTGGATTTCCATGTATGCTGCGTTTGATTATCTGGATTCTCCATAAATTATTGCCTTACGGATCGCGCACCAAAGAGTCCTTGCATTTCTTGTTGGAGCATCCTCGACGCTGTTTCACATTGTTATTCCCTTCCGGTCCTACATGGTGGCTGTTTGCAGTGTTAGTGATTCTTAATGGGGCAGATCTTATTCTGTTTGTTATTCTTGATTTGAATAATCCCGCAATATATCACTGGGATGCTGGTAAGAAAATTCTTGATGGATTATTTCAAGCTTTTTCGACGCGTACTGCTGGGTTGGCTGTTGTAGATATCGGCAAGCTACATCCCGCTGTGCAAGTCAGTTATCTGGTAATGATGTATATATCAGTTATGCCTATCGCTATTAGTGTTCGCCGAACAAACGTGTACGAAGAACAATCGCTAGGAATTTATGGATCGTTAAGCGACGATGAGTCAGATGCCAAAGAGGATGGTTATATCAATGATTCAGATGACGAAGAGGAACCAGAAAGTCTGGATGAGCGAATCAATGATCATGGTGGGAACAGAGTTTCTGAAGCTCACACAGGTAGTCTGCCAATATCTGATGGCGGAAATTTACGTCATATTACTACGAGTTCCACAAATAATCACCAGAGATCCAGCAGCTTCGAGGAGAAGAGATTAACAGAGCGTCGAAAAAGTGCTGGAAAACTTTCAATGAAAACTGCTCGTGAGAATGTGAAACGGAAGCAACGAAAGCGTCAGCAGTCGTCGTTTGTATCTAATCATTTACGCCGACAGCTTTCATTTGATATCTGGTATATCTTTTTGGGTTTATTCGTAATTTGCATTTGCGAAGGTGGTAAAATTGAAAACAGGGATCTATATGATTTTAATGTTTTCTCCGTTCTTTTTGAGGTAGTCAGTGCATACGGAACCGTCGGATTATCTTTGGGATATCCAGACACAACTACTTCATTCAGTGCACAATTCACCACGATAAGTAAACTTGTTATCATTGCTATGATGCTTCGTGGACGTCATCGTGGTTTGCCTTACGCACTTGATCGAGCAATTTTACTGCCAAGTCAGAAGATTGTTGAGAAAGATAGAGATGCAGAAAAGAGTGCTATGAGGAGGATGTCGATGACTTCCATGACAGGTGCTACTAATCCAATACCAAGGGCATCAACCAATGGGAGGAGTTCTACTTACCAAGTGCTCAAAGGTAAAACTCTTTGATTCCTTCGGTATAATTATTTTAGTTTCATGCGTTTCTGTAATATGACAAACATTGAAAATGACGAATTTTTCGCATGTTTTTTTAATTTATTTACACCAATTAAATGGTAAAATACTTTACATCTCGATTTTTGGTTCAGCCTGTAGTGGCACTTTTTAAAATTCTACGAACGAAACTGCCGCCTTTGCTATCAGTAATCTGATAGTAATTTTTTTTACCAAGTCAATAGATGAGACAATTGTAAGGATCAATTTGTTTTTCGTCTCGATTGAATTTACAATCAATTTGAAATGGCTATCTACGAAGAATTGTTTTGCTTTGGACTTCATCTGATAAACCTACAACCAAGGCAATTATATTAGTATTATAGGATTAATTATGAGTACTGATGAAAATATGAATGAGCTGACAGTCTTAGATGAGCAGGTACATTAGAAGTATGAGCGGGTGCTTAAAAGCGTAAAGTATAAATAGACATCTTTGAAAAACAGTTTGTGTGAGGGCGCTACAAAACAGCCAATGCGGTTTAATTGCGCCAATTAATTAGTGTCTAGATAATGATCTTGTAAGATGCTTAAGGGTCTCGGCTCTGCCGCCTTTCAGACCCGGCCAACGAGAGCCAACCTAATTACACAATTTCATTACTTTGAGCCGCATCTCCCGAGGCGACGACGGCATCTACTCGCTAAGCATACATCATCAATCGAGCCAAAGATGAAAATTTGAAGTATACCTCACTTGATCTGCAAGACATTTCTCTCAATAGAAGATATATGGATCGGTAGGTATTAGTATAATTGATATTGCTATACGTGTCACTACTGGGTGAACACAAGCATGTCACTTCCACGACCACTTTCATCCATCGCTATTCTCGGTAAGTACCATGCTGAACACTAAGTGGCAATGTTGAAGGCTTTAAGCACACAGAAGTTGATAACATGTTTTAAGGCGGTGGAATATCTGGAATATCGACAGCATACTATTTGTCAAAACTGCTACCGAAAAATGTTCCAATAACAATTTACGAAGCATCGAGCCGATTGGGTGGGTACATAGAGAGCACTAGGTTGACGTTACCAGCGTCGGAGGATAAGAAGAATAAAACAATTCTGTTTGAACATGGACCAAGAACCTTACGTGTCAGTAAGCGTATAAGCTCACTGAATATGTTTGATCTTGTAAGTAAAATTGATGAAAGAATATGCGACGCTGATTGTGACTGACTTGCTTTGTAGATCAACTCATTGGGAATGGCGGATGAATTGATCATTGTTCCGAAAAACTCAGCTGCAGCACGTAATAGATACATTTTCTACAAAGGGAGAATTAATATGATTCCGTATTCTTTATCCTCTATTTTACGATTTTACTTTTCGCAAGCACTGTTTCGTGGTATGCTGCCAGAAGTCATCCGAGAACCATTCAGACGCAATCATCCACCAAAGGAAATGCTTGAGAAAGACGATGAGACTATTGGGAGTTTTATGCGACGAAGATTTGGTCCTCGAATTACAGATAGATTAATGTCGGGAGTTCTTCATGGAATTTACGCAGGCGATATCTACCAGCTTAGTGTGAAAAGTATTCTTGAATATTTGTGGAAACGTGAGCGGTCCACTGGCAGTATTATTCCTCTTAATTTTCTGAGCAAGAAACAGCGAAAAAATGAAACACAAGATAGTACTGACGTCAATCCTTATGTTGAAAGAGGAAAACAGGACGCAATTCAAATCCAAGAGCGCAACAAAGAACTTTTTGATAAGTTAAAAGGCGCGAGTGTTGTTTCTTTTCAGAAGGGAATGCAGTCTTTGATCGACCATATTGAAGACAAGTTACGGCAGTGTCCTAATGTCTCAATCAAGTGCGGAGCTCAAGTTACTGAGCTGAGAAACGTGGTAGATGGCGTGATGGTCAGTACCGCAGATGGTGAAGAGAAGACATACTCGCATGCATTTTGCGCGTTACCGGCGAGCAAACTTGCACAGATAACAGAACAAACTGCCCCAGAATTATCCAAGTTGCTTAAAAAGATTCCGTCTGTATCGGTGAATGTTGTCAATCTTTTCTTCGAGAAACCTCGACTTTTGCCAATTACTGGTTTTGGATATCTGCTTCCAAGAGCAGTTCCTCGGGAGGATAATCCAGAGCGGGCACTGGGCGTTGTTTTTGATTCCGATACTGTGTCTAAAGATGCTGGCGACGGCAAAATTCCAGGTAGTCTCCAGGACGATGTTGATGGCACGAAGGTGACGGTCATGCTTGGCGGCCATTGGTGGGATACTACGAAAGAAGAAGGAGTTCCTGCGGTTATAAACTCAGCTGATGCGATCGAGAATGCGCGCACACTGATAGCAAGGCAAATGGGGGTCAAAGACGCGCCTATGCTGGCGCAGTCTACGTTCCAAGAGTCGTGTATTCCGCAATATATTGTTGGCCACTCGGCAAACTTGAATGATATTCATAAGTCAATTCTTGGAGCGTTTGGTGGCAAGGTGTCGGTGGTGGGAGCATCATATTTGGGAGTATCTGTAAATGACTGCGTCTATTATTCCAAGCTTGCGGCCGAGGATGTGGTTGCAGGGAAGAAGGTGTCTGGTTTGGAGGCTAATTGTAATTAGGAAGGGAGCATGTACAGGATTATGTATTATTGTAAATATTTATAAGCCGGAAGGTTTCTGTCATAAGTTATAAAGAAGAAAATTTTAGCTGGTTTGATAAATGACTAAAAAATGCCACACTTATTGGAGACTTGAAGATGCGTCAGCTGTGAATGATTAAGCTTATCCGCTCTGGCGCAAACTGAATACTTGGGATCCGGATAAGCCTGATCCGACTAACAGCGCTCTACGCAACTACATCTTAGCACATTTTTATTTTTGACACTTGATCAAATGCATCATGTGCCAACAAACCCACTTTCTTCCTAAATAACTCTTAGTTCCTACCACGAAGAATAGAGAGAAAATAAACAAACCTACAGTAACCATGCAGCCAAGAGACGCGATTTCAGGGTAAGGGCACTAATTTTGAGAAGCGCGACCGGGGCGCAGCAAACGCCAGCCTGAGCCAGGGACAAACTCAGAGCGGTGGAAAGGCTCTCACAGTCCAAGTGCTACGCCCACGGCCGCTCTCTCACGCCCGCTGCCCCTGGAGTCACTCACCTTCCGCCGACGCCCATGGACCTTGCACACCAGGCAACTGTTGGCTCGCCTTCGGCCGTATTCTGCTCCATTTCCGTCGAGGAGACCGCTTCGCGATTAGGAACTTCGCTTGTGCGTGGGCTTGAGTCGATTCAGGACGCAGCATATCGCCGCTCGATCCATGGCGCAAACGAACTGAGTGATGATGGGAAGGAGTCAATGCTGAAGCGGTTTGCTCAGCAGTTTTATGAAAACCCGCTTATTCTTCTTTTGCTGGGTTCCGCTACGCTGTCTTTTTTCATGGGAAATTTGGACGATGCCATCTCCATCACATTAGCAATCCTGATAGTCGTCACTGGTGCGTCTTACCGATCATTACTCTTCATGTCCTATTTGTTTTCAAGTTTCTGCTGCTAATTGCCTTCTTTGTGTTCTTTGTAGTCGGTTTCGTACAGGAGTACCGCTCAGAAAAGTCATTGGAGGCGCTCACTCGCCTTGTTCCTCATCACGCGAATTTAGTACGCGGTGATGCTGTACTCAACGTACCCGCTGCGTCGCTTGTTCCAGGTGACTTGGTTTCTTTTTCCGTTGGTGACAGAATTCCTGCAGATGTACGAATCACCAATGCGGTGCATTTACAGATTGACGAGTCTTCCTTGACCGGTGAAAACCACCCCGTCTACAAGACTGCCACGCCTATCGACAGCTCAAAGTGGCCTCCACCTGCTGTAGTTCCCGTTAATGAGCGATATTCTTGCGCATTCATGGGAACTCTTGTGCGCGATGGACGCGGTTCTGGTGTAGTAATTGGTACTGGAAAATCTACTGAATTTGGAAACGTGTTTGCAATGATGGCCTCAATCGCTAAACCCAAAACCCCTCTGCAGCAGTCTATGGACAAGCTTGGAAAAGATCTTTCATATTTCTCGTTTGCAGTCATTGGATGCATTTGTTTAATTGGAATTTTCCAAGGTCGTTCGTGGCTCGAGATGTTCACAATCGGCGTTTCACTGGCAGTTGCCGCGATTCCCGAAGGATTACCAATTATTGTTACTGTTACTCTCGCTCTCGGAGTTTTACGAATGGCAAAGCGTCGTGCTATTATGCGTCGACTACCATCTGTTGAAACGCTTGGCTGTGTTAATGTTATCTGTTCTGATAAGACTGGAACTTTGACTATGAATCATCTCACTGTCACTGCTGCGTGGACTCTCGATATGACTGAACCGCTTGAAGTGGTTGAAGGTTTATCAGCGGATGACAATCTTGCCCTCAAAAATGCGCTTTTGGTTGGATCAAACTGTAATAATTCTGTTTTTGTCCAACAAGATCAAAAGTACCATGGACCCCCTACCGATATTGCTCTCACTGAAGTACTTGATAAGTTTGGAATCGACGACATTCGCCCTCTCCGTGTTCGAATTCATGAAACTCCCTTTTCATCTGCCCGCAAGTGGATGGGAGTCGCCACAAAGGTATCCGGAGTTGATTCTGGTGTGGGTGCTATCCATGTCAAGGGAGCATATGATGTTGTACTAAAATTTTGCGGAAGCTACATGACTGCTCAAAATAAGACATTACCGTTGGACGAAGCTGCCGAGAAAAAGATCATGGATGCAGCCGAGAAAATGGCTCGTATGGGATTGAGAGTACTTGCATTTGCGATTGGAACGGGTGATTCGACGGAAAACCCTTCCAATCTCACTTTTTGTGGACTAATGGGGATGTACGATCCTCCTCGCCCGAATGTTTCAAAGTCGATTTGGCGATTAGCGCAAGGTGGCGTACGTGTAATTATGATTACTGGAGATAGCGAGGTTACTGCTGCTACTATTGCCACATCGATTGGAATTCCTTTATTTGGAGGTGTTGCGAGCGATCGTGCTATTATGCGCGGTGAGAAGATTGAGAATATGACTGAGGTTGAGTTACAAGATGCTCTGTCAACTGTTACGGTTTTTGCTCGAACTTCTCCTGAACACAAGATGAAGATTATTAGAGCTTTACAAGCTAAAGGAAATACGGTTGCAATGACTGGTGATGGTGTTAATGATGCACCTGCTCTGAAGATGGCTGATATTGGTATCAGTATGGGTCTGAAGGGTACTGATGTTGCCAATGAAGCTGCGGATATGATTCTTACAGATGATGATTTCTCGACTATTTTGGCAGCTATTGAAGAAGGCAAAGCTATTTTCTCAAACATTCAAAATTTCTTGACTTTCCAATTGTCGACTTCTATTGCTGCATTGTCCTTGGTCGCGTTTGCTACTACTGTTGGATTGCCGAATCCTTTGAACGCCATGCAGATTCTGTGGATTAACATTCTTATGGACGGACCACCTGCGCAGTCGTTAGGAGTGGAGCCTGTCGATCCAGAGATTATGTCGCGTCCTCCTCGCAGTCGCACCGACAAGATTTTAACCACTCAACTTTTCAAGCGAACAGTAATGTCAGCAATTATAATTTTCCTTGGCACTATGTTGATTTACGTTCTCGAAATGACTGACGGAGTAGTCACGAAGAGAGACACTACGATGACATTCACATGTTTTGTTTTGTTTGATATGTTCAACGCGCTTGGATGCCGATCGGAGTCTAAAAGTATTTTTGAGATTGGGTTTGCGTCGAATAAGATTTTCAACTTTGCAGTTGGTGGATCACTGCTTGGACAGCTTGCAGTGATTTACGTTCCATTTTTACAGCGAGTGTTCCAAACTGAGGCACTTAGCTTTAAGGACTTGATGATTCTTACTGGTACTGCAAGTACAGTGCTTATGGCAGATGAAGTTCGAAAGTATAGCCGAAGAGCAAAATTATTCGGATCATATAGTCTGAATGTGTAAATAGTTATATTCTAATTTATCTTTAAGCTCATTTTTTCGTTGAGTGTTGATGAGCAGAGTGGAAGGTTTATATGAGGGCATCAAATGATGGATTTCGCGATTTAACTTCTCGAAAACTATTTGACGTTTATTGCTTCCTCTTTTATCGTTTTTTTCCATCTATAGTCTGGTTTTTTTATTTTACTTTTCGTTTATTGTTTGAGGAACTAGGGAAGAATAGGTTCTTACTGCATTTGGTGATGTTTTTATAGAAATTCTTGCCGGGTACGACCGTACGCATGAAGGCAGGTAATACATGTTGTGCACGGAAGGAGGTATTTTCTTGACATCTGGTTTTTTAGGAAATGTTTTATATATATACAAGTCTTTTCTTATATTATTAACTCCTTATTTATTTTGTATTAGTGTCTGTTTCTATGTTTGAATGCTTTGATTTGATTTGTGTTTCAATAGTATGGTGTTTCTAAAGAGGTTACTCTCTCAATGCCCCGCAGTAGTCAAACAAACAATAACAAGTGATTGGTGTTCGCGGCATAAATCTTCTAGTTTATTTGCTTATGCGCTACTTTGTTTTGATTCGAAACAGCCGCCCTAGCAGGGAATAAGGCAAAGAAATACGAGCCGAATGCCTGAATGTAGTCTCTGCGCACGTGCGCAGATAAGGACAGACCACACAGCAGAGCGACGAGTCGTCCGGAAGCCTGAGCTCACGTGCGCGCGAGAATGGGGCTCTGGTCCGACTCAGAGGATGTGAAAGCGTAGCGCACGTGTGTGGACATTGTGCTTGCACGATTGGCTCTGGAGCGCACGCGACCCTGGCGGTGTTGGGAGTTTGGCGCGGCCAATGAACGCGCCCGACGCGCGCACACGCGATCAGCCTTGGTTGTTCTCTCGCGCTGCCCCAGCCGGGTTTCTATAAAACACACGCCTTTCTCTGTTTTCTGTTCACGTCTGTGGTTTCTTCTGTGACTGCTCTGCTGTTGATTCTCTGTTATTGTTTTTGTTTATACTCTGTAATGTCGCCTGCTTCGCCCAAATCACCCGCTCTGATCACTCCTCCGCCCTCTGCAGACATCGCTCCTCGCGATCCTCAATGCGTCTCGGACATCTCCAACCTGCTTCTCACTCCCGCTCTTCTCGCTGATGGTCAGCAGACTGCTGCTGCTGTCTCGACCAGAGCTGCATCTGGAAAGTTCGCGCCTTCAAAATTGCCTCCTCCGCCAATGAGGTCGCGCAGAATCATTCAGATACAGCCTGTTCTACCGAAACCTGCGAAAACTATCGTCAAACCTTCATCGTCAGATACCTCAGGCTCCGCTCAGGCTGCCATTGGCGCTAATACCACTGCAGCAAACGGCACTACTGCCGCCGCCGCCCCAGCAACCAAGTCCCGACGGAATGCGAACGGCACCACGGCCGCTACTCGCAAAACAGCGCGTAAAATTGCTCACTCAGCTATCGAGCGCAGACGTCGCTCAAAAATGAACGAAGAGTTCGAGTCTCTGAAGATTATGGTGCCGGCTTGTCGTGTTGCCTCGCAGACTCACGGAGAAGCCAGTTTACATAAACTTGGCATTCTCCAAGCTACTGTTGAATATCTGCGTTATCTCGAAGGATGCATCGGCCAACTTCAATCTTGCGTGGAGACTTTGGAGTCTGGTGGTAAAGTTACCGGCGAAATGGATATCGGCGAGGCTCCTGCAAATATGGAAGAAATTCAACGCCGTTGCAAAGCCATGGAAGAAGACGTATCCGAAGATGACGATGAAGAGGAGGAAGAACCGACAGAATTACAACAACAAGATCAAAAACAAACCGAATATCCTAGCCCGTCAATCTCATCGCAACGCACTTCTATTTCATCAACTTCTTCATATTCAGAAAGCGCAGAAATGGAAGAGGCAGGAAAGGAAGTCAGCAGAACGTTGCTCATGCTTCGTCAAGTTGGTGACTATTCTGTCCCCACGCTTTCTAGTGGAGGTCGTGGTATTCGTGTTTGTGATCTTTTAGGATAAGGCCTACTATTTTGCTTTTACTTTTATAACGGTTCATTGATGGTTGTGGGATGGAGTCTTTTGCGGTGCTTTTGTTTCTTGTTTTTTTGGTCGAATCGTAGGAATAGTTTTTATGTTTGAACGGAACTGTATCATTATATGTAATACTGATGTTTTCAGTAAATAGTCAATGCTTTTAATCGTGTACTCCTGTAATCATAAAAGAGAATAGTATTAGATATCGGTATTGGATTGAGATCTGTAGTATGCCCAAAATAATTAACTGCTTAATGTATCATATCTTCGCACTCGAATCTGTTTCCGGAACCACAGTACCCATAATATTATATCTTTGCGAGAAAAACGAATACCAATCATCAAGTACAACAAGCTCGTTTTCCTCCAGACCTTCAGTCGTAGCAATAGCATGTTCTGCTTTTAAACTACTCTTTGCAAGTCCATGTGATCCATCTTTGCCTGCAAAAACAGAATATGATCCGCCTGGCCCGTAAACCTTTGCGTTCCGTGTAACATCAAAAACCGTGCCTTTCACTGCGACGTATATCAAAGAAGTTTGAACACCTATCATGGTATATAAGTATTGTTACTTTTCATTCAAATGTATAAACATGTTCGTACCATCATACTTCCGAAGTTCTGAGGGTGTGAACTTGTGATCTTTGGGTTCATCTAACGTGACTGGTTCTTTTGGAGCAAATCTTGGTGCCATTTTGTATTCGTATATGTGAGTAATTCAAAATTCACTAATCGCTTGTGGTTATTGCTGAATGTAGTAACACCTAATTGTATTAGTTTTTGATCTCTTGTTAAATTAGTAGTTGAGTTCGAACGCACTATTTCTCCAATGACCTTGGACTCTTCGCAAATTGTAGCTAAAATAGTACAGAGTTGCACTTTTCAGAGAAGAGCAGAGAAACTAGCTGTACAATAATTATATTGACAAGTCCTATATGAAGTTCATATTGCGGGGGATGATTATAGAAACTTAAAGGCCTTGGGACTTTCACGTGATAGCCAATTATACTTAGTTAACATAACTAGTTTGTTTACAATTTGAGTGGAGCACTGTTCACAAACTATTATAGATTGTGTATTCTTGACTAAGAACTATTTTTGCTGATCAAGAAAGTCTGAGCAGAGTAGAAACAATCTTATATTTTACAGACGCAACCTACTCAATCATAGTAGTTTGACAAAGATGCCCTATGGATTAGGAGCACTTCTCAACATTTGGAATGTCTCCGCTACCGGAATTCATCCCGGAGACCCCAAAAAACGAGAATTTTTAGTAAAACTGCGTCGTGAGATTATGTTTCTTGCAGGCTTGTTTGTCAAAATTATCAGAGCAGTATTTCTCTATACATTCCGACTTTTACAAAAGCTGAAAAAACTATCGATATGGATGTTCCAAGTTTATACATATTCTTCTGTTCATTTTCAGCGAGCTCTTACTGGGATGCACGTCTTAAGTGCAAATACAGCAAAGTTTTTCCTTACAGTAAACACGAAGCTGTTAGCTTTGGCCGCTCCTTTATACTTCTTGCATGACGGTCTTGATATTTACGAAATGCTTCTCAGCTGGATCATAGCGGTTGCTTTGTGAATAAAAGCCGTCTTAATTAATCTGTGTACTTTTTTTTCATCTGTGTCTACTTGATCATCGACTTTCTATCATAATCTTGGGAGAAAAACAAAAAAAATTATTATATATTCATATTACTCTAGTCTCAGACTTGCCTTTCCGTCCGCATACCCGCACAAAATGAAACGTTTTGAAACAATCTAGCATGCTACTAATATAATCATGTTGTTCCATCTCTATCAACAATTCTAGGGCAACTTTTTTCAAAACAACTCCAGCATCAGATGTTTTAAATTCATAAAACGCTCGGAATTAGGAATGTTTAAAGTCGTCAGAAAGAGTTCTGAGATTAACAACAATAGATTCATTTTCGCGCATAGTTGCTCAACTCTTTGATTTCAAGACTTTAGTATAAAGTCTTCAAGAGAAATGTAACATTTCGGAGTCGGAAGTATCTGTTTTTATCCTCATCGACTAGTAGTAAATATATATATATACTTACACATTATCTTCACTCCAAAGGCGAAACCTGCGTAGGTGTAAAAGAACTTTTTATTTACATAGCAAAAATAATGCTCCAAAAAGAACCTCTAAACAGAAAAGTGAAATGTAATACAACCTACCTATATTAAATCTATTTAAAAACATCAGTACCTTTAGCTTTTCCCGTTCCAATTTCCATTTTAGCAGTTTTTGCGCCGAATTGAATAGCTCTTTTGTTTTCCTCTGAAACTTGTAAAAGACCGAATTTTTGAGCAAGTTTGCGGATGAGAAATTTGCTGATATAGCGATCGTTTGATTCGTCGTGTCTGACTTTCAAGTCTAGAGCGCAATTTAGTGAAAACCTCACTACATCCTCATCCAAAAACGGATATCGAAGCTGGCATATGTAGTTAGTAAAGCTTAGAGAAGATTGTGGGACAAGAAGCAGATACTACCTCTTTCCCCCAACACGCTCCAACACGGTCATCACGGCCCAAGTTCCGTTCATGAAGTCTTCCAAAATCCAAAGCTAACTCCTTTGCTAGAGCTTCATGACCATCGCGGCGAAGTAGAACACTATGTCGAGAGTATCCCGCAAACAGTTCGTCTGCCCCCAATCCAGAAAATAAAATCCTACTCGGTGTAGCGTATTCTTCATTATGATTTAGTTCGTTTGGTGGAAATGATTGTGTGATATGACCCTTTCCTCGCGATGCAAAGTAGAAAGCGAGAGCAATTGAAAAATCCATGACGCTGTTTTTTGGGTACATCAAATCTGCCACATCTGTTCGATGTTCTTGAACTTCTGAAAATGGAATGTCAATTTCAATGAATTGAATCCTACAGCTTGCATTTTGAAATTCGGGAGATGATATGATTTCTTTAAGACTTCTGCGCCCAAGAATACGGTCCGGCGTATTATACCCTCCTCCCGTTCTTGGATTTTCAAATGCAATATTCAGAAGATCAATCGTCACCGGATGATCGCGTAGTATGCGCGCTAAGAGATAGGTGATCACTGTGCAATCAATGCCGCCAGAATACAAAACAGCATAATTTGAATCACTTATAGAATTTATAGCGAAAACTCGTCGCTCCACACTTTTATGAAGAATATTATTAAACTCATCTGTGGTAATATTGACATCTTCGATAGTCTGTTTGATTTTAGATATCTCGGCGTATGGATATGCTAAACAATGACTCAGATTGGTATCATACGACCAGTGAGTCTCGATTACCTTGCGATCTGGGCCAAGAAGACTCATTTTGAATAGAGTACCGGCAGGCACTTCTGACCAAGTTTCGCGCAATTTAGAATCCGAAGGTGAAACACTTGATAATGCAATTTCGCTCAGATTTGAACGATCTATGACCAAGCTTCGCCGGCCAATGCAATCTCTAGCCCACCAAAGACAGTTTTCGGCTTTGTCGTAGTATACAAATGCATATTCACCACGCAAGCACTGCACAGCCCTCATCACACCAAATTGTTTAAACATATTCATTACTAGTAAGGTATCGTTTCTGTTCACAGACACTGCTTTATTTTCTAGCTCCAACTCGGGACTTAAAAGATTCTCTGAATATTCTTTTAATTCCCCAGCAAGATCATATATTTCGCCGTTAAATTGCAAAATGCTGGACGCCTCTGGATCATTCTCTATGGAGCATAGAGGTTGAGGCACTAAAGGATCGCGCATGGACAAGACAGAAGAGAAAAATGCCATTTTGCCATTTTGGCTGTTAATTACAATTGTATTGGAACAGTCAGGACCGCGGCAACGAATTGCAGAGAATAATTTACATTGCTCTGAATCAGAAAGAAACGTATCGCGTTCATCGCCAACAAGACTGAAAAAAATACCACACATCACATAAGCATACAATACTCACAAAACCACAGCATACAGTAGCAACAAAAAAAAGCTTTGGTTTTCATATCTAATTGAAGTAGTTACTTCATGGTGGAAAGTTCTGTCAAAATTTAGCTAGGGACCTGTAAAACCAAAGTCCAAAAAAGTCAGTAAACCTTATCAGCGCTTCGCGAGAGAAAGCTTCGACCGGGTATCTGGCTAATCTGTAAAATCACCAAATAGACAACACTGCGAAGCAGCATAGAACTTCAATATAATTGTTTAACGAATTTTATGAATTTGACTGTGTTGTTTAGTGTCACTCAAAATTGAGAGCTCCTTTTAAGGGACGGAAGAAAGCAGAAAGCCACTACATTGAATCAGAGATCTCTACTCTTCGCGTTTAAGTAGCATTGTCATCTTCTGCTGAAATCTCCTCCGCAATGGTCACGGAGGACCAGCTTTTCACACAAGAAGGGTTGAACGAGGATTCGAAAGTGCACGAGGACCGTGACAAGTTACCCGACGAGACACAGAATGATTCTGTAAATTCTGCTTCGCAAGAGCCAGCCAAGAAAGCCGAAGTAACCATGAAGACTTTAGTACCGTCACCACTATTAGTTTCGTGAGTTGGTTCATTGAATACTATCTATTTTAATTGTACATAACTGACTTTGTAACTAGGGACAAGCCGAAAGCCACACAAGAAAACGAGGCAGAAATGGTGCCTCTCCTAGATTCATCAACAACAGTTACTTCTGCTACTATGACGCCTATTGCGGCACCGCAGCCTATTGTCGGTACAGGAATCAGCAGCACAACGAACGGAAGTAGTTCCAATTTATTTAAAAATGGTGCAAATATATTAAATAGCATGACACCGACCTTACAAAGCATTCTTGAGCAATTTGATCCCTTGTCACTAGCAGCTAACGTTAATCACCCGGATAATCGTCCACCAGACTCGAGAACAAATAGCGAAGTTTCTACCGGGAAATCGTCACTGGCTTCAAGTTCCATGTCGGTTTACTTAAAATCTCAGGATAAGAGAGATATCAATGTCGAATCCGCATTTCCTTCGAGAACAACATCCAAATCAGCACCTACTACAGCAGTTCCTAAGCTAGAATCGCGAAACTCTGAATCTTCTTCAATGTATTCTGAGCAAGTTTCAGTTACATCTCCTACTGATGATACACAATCGCAATCGCTGCCTAAGCCCGAGGACCAACCCACAGAGCTCCCTTTCGACTTCCAACGATTCCTCAACCAATTGAGAGTCAAAGAAGCAGATCCTCTATCACGATATTTAAAGAGTTTTTTACATGAGTTCGGTAAGCGGGCATGGACAGTACGTGAACAAGTCAAAATTGTGCAAGATTTTCAGAATTTCATTGGGCCCCGAATCCCACTTTACCCACCATTCTCGAATCTTCCCGAGACTGAAGTTGAAAACGCTTTAGAAGGAATGGAAAAACTGATCATGAATCGACTATACACTCAGACATTTTCGCCGGAAATTCCGCGAAGTAGGCGAACTTTCAGCCACGAAGAAGATTTACTACGAGATAAAATACTACAAGAGAAAATGAGAATTTGGAGCTGGATTCAACCCTATCATCTTGACGTTGAGAAAAGTATCATTGACAGCGGTGAGCGCTTTATCTTACTTGCTCAAGATGAACTGCTGAAAATCAGTAACTATCGAGCACCGAGAGATAAAGTAATTTGCATTCTCAACTGCTGTAAAGTAATTTTCGGGCTACTTAGACAAACAAAAACTGAAGAGTCTGCTGACAAATTTTTACCTATTTTGATTTATGTGGTAATCAAATCTCAACCTAAACATCTGACTTCAAATGTGCAGTATATTATGAGATTCAGAAATCCGGACAAATTGAACGGTGAAGCTGGTTATTATCTTTCGTCATTGCAGGGTGCAATCACTTTCATTGAAGGACTGGACCGAAGTGCATTGAATATCACAGATGAGGAATTTGAAGAGTACGTTGCTTATATACGGCTGTATTGTTTTCACTAACTTTGAATATAGACGGATAGTTCAGTCAGTTGCTGAGATTCAAGAACGAGAAAACAAAAAAGGATCTTCTGTGCCAAATCCTCCTCGTCTACAAGGTTCACCAACTCGCAGCACAGGTAGCAGAAGTATACCGTCTGCTGCTGTGAACGGAAAGCCAAGTCACGCTGATTCCATTAATTCTTCAACAGCATCATCTCAATTTTCCAGAGGTGAAATTTCACCAACCCGACCTTTCTCACCAGCTGATGTAGCAGGCGTTGCGTCAGATGTTGCGTCTCAAGTGCAAGAGGCGTTTTCTGCCACATTTTCTGCCCCATTTAAGCAATTTTCCAAACTTTTTGATACCGATGATTTAGATGATGATTCTGCATCTCAGCCATCAAACATGATGAGGAGAACTCGAAGTGTCATTGCAAACGCGAGAAGAAGTTCGATGCCGCCGGCACCGAGGTCTACATCTGAAGCAACTTCTACCACTTCTAACCCTGACTCTAACGGACCCGCCAATCCACTAAGTAGACGCAGTATGATGAACAACGTTTCCAGATCAAGTCATCAACGAGTACATTCTACTGCATCAGCCCTGAATGATGCTAGTGATGCTGCAGCTGAAAGGGAAAATTTTGAACAAGACGAAGCACAAAGGTTAGAGCAAGCTTCACGCGAGAAAACATTGGAGACTCTTCAACAAATGTTCCCTAATTTGGAACTGGAGGTTATAGAAGATGTGATTAGGCAGAAACGTGGACGATTAGGAGCCGCGATTGATGCATGTTTGTCTTTACAAGATGAATAAAAGATGTAAATATAAGAGCATTACTGCGTCTCATTTTTGTTGTGTATTTTTGGGGGCATGTTATTAGCCATGATGAAATATATGTTTTGAACAAATTATTTTTTTTTTCAGTAGTTGTCGGATCTTTATAATCGTGCTAATTAACATTTAATCTAACATAGCGCCAGAAGCAGTAAGCAAAAGTAGCTAATGTACA
>JAJLWK010000118.1:0-27830 GCA_030570675.1 Myxozyma neglecta | reverse complement strand
GTGTCGCGGACAATCTTCTGGTAGTCGAGGCGCGCCTTGGTGGTAATTTCACCAAAAACCATGATCATACCGGTCTTTGCGGCAGTCTCACAGGCAACCTAGATTGTTAATTGATAGTTCTTTGGGGATAGAAGAGCGATGATAGTACCTTGGAGTAAGGGTCCTCAGCGAGACAGGCGTCGAGAACAGCGTCAGAGACCTGGTCGCAAATTTTATCGGGGTGCTTGAAGACGTTAATACTGGATTGAATGGCACATTGAACGCTCAATTGCATTGGTATCGACTATATCAATTGCATCCAACGATTGCCAATTGAACAATATGCGTCGTGAAAAAGATAACAGCACACAACATACACCCTCACCGACGGACCTAAGCACTTAATTAGCCTCAATTCCTCTACTCTTGCATCAACAAGCATAGCAGTAATACATACTCGGAAGTGAAAAAGAAAGTCTCAGCCATTGCGTCTATGAATTGTCAACGAAATAAGAACAACGACAACAAAGAAAGAAGGAAAAGAAGAAAAAGAGAAAAGAGAAAGTGAAAAAAAGACAGGGGCGAAAAAAAGGTAAAAAAAAGGTGGGAAAACTTTAATTTGTTCGTTGGATGAGATAATACAGAAAACCCTAATTCTACTCTCTTTTATTTCGCTAATTTGGTTTCTTTACGCGTATTCTATAACTATCATTGAATCCATTGTCTGTGTTGTTCAATTATAATAGTCATTTTGATAAGAAAGACCAGCAATGACTTCGAAAGGGCGGCCAATTACAGCGCGGAACAGCGCACGCCCCTGAGCGCGAACAACGACGAGATTGCGCAATTGTCCGATCCGAATACGAGAAACTGCTCAAGACGGCAATCTGTACACACCGATACCATGACTGGTAAATATAAAGTATATTATACAGCATACAACTAGTACACGCTCTATGTATACTGATATATAATATACGCAATACGTGCTTCACCAGAAATGCGTTTATTACGACTCTTCTACTAAAATGATAAACATACCCAAGAATGACCCTCCATAACGCACACTCATAATCTTCATAATAACAACGCAAATAAACAAACAACTAAACAAAAACAAAAAAACAAATAGAAAAAAGTAGAAAAGAACAAAGCTAAGTGCGATATTGCATGCTAGACCGATTTCGAAACGCCGAAAGTGGGAATTTACTGTTAAATTTACCAACCCAGACAGACGTAGAGGTAGTAGATGACGAAGGCGCAGAGTCAAGGATACTAGACAATTCAGCATCGGGATTATCATTGTCGCCGTCTTGTTCGTCCAGTTCGGACATGTATATGAATTCCTCGAGTTGCACGTCAGATTGGTCTTCGGATTGATCTTCAGAGTCGCTGAGGAAAGCAGAGGCGTCAAAAGCACGTGCAGTAACGCCGCGTGCTGCGGCCGCCATTACAGAAGGCGAGGATGGAATGTCATTTTTAGATGTTAGGCGTAGTGAGCCGCCGCGGGGAAAAGGCGTGCGGTGGTGATGGTCGTCGTCGTCGTCGTTGCCGCGGGGAAAAGGCGGTGGACTTAGAGTGCGAGTAGCGAGGCCGTTGATGACGCCGATTCGTCGACCGACGGGGAGAACCCAGGATCCAAGGACAGGCGGGCGCGTGGCGGATGTGGAGCTGACAAGGATTTCAGTGGCACGATGGCCTGCTTTGCGGATAGACGGCGGTGGGAGGTTGAGGTCCTCGTCAGTGGACTCGCCGTCGTCGACTTCAGCGTAGGTATAGCTGTGTTTGCGGAAGTTTGCGTCAATGCCAGAGGAGAGATCGTCATGAGCGCGTAGGTCAAAGGATTCGTCTTGTTCGGAATCATCGTCGAGATCAAGGACCATTGACCGTGCTCTGCGCGAGCGGTTGAGTTTACGTCGACGCCGTTTATTAGCAGAGGAGGAGGTGGTGGTGGAAGGTCGGATAGTGTCGTCAGAAGAGTTGTCGGAAGAGAAAAAGTAGTCGAGAACAAAGGAGTCGTCGTCAGAGTCGTGATATACGTTTGGCGCCGAGGAGACGAGCTGGCGCAGAGCAGGATCGGCCGGGTCGACGAAGAGCGAGTCCATTGCGAGTGAGGAGGAAGTCAAGCTTGCATCGGAGTCGTCAGAGTCGTCAGAGTCGGAAAGAGACGACGCAGATGGCGCTGATTGCGCTGAAGTCGGCGAGAACTCTTCGACGATGGCGGCCTCTTCTTCGCGCTCGATGAGAGTGTCGTCGGCGGAGTCGTCGGCGAGCGCAGCGGCGAGATCGTCGTCCGGGTCCAGTTCAGAAAGCGACGAGCTGGAGAGGGAGGCATTGTCGTCGTCGTCGTCATCTTCATCTTCATCGTCGTCTTCATCGTCTTCTTCATCGTCATCGCCGTCGCCAGCAGAATTGTCTGATTCGGACGCTTCTTCGATCAGAACGAGACCCTGCACAGGAACCCGTCTGTCGTGATCAGCCCGGTGCAGAGCATAGTCCGAATGGCGCTGGTGATCAATGTCAGAGTCGTCGTGGAACTCAAACTCAAAGGTCGCGTCGTTCTCTTCAAAGAAGGCGATGAGCTCCGAGTTGATGTCTCGCGCTATCTGGCTGTTTCTTCTTCGTTTGCTTATGTAGTTGTTGTTGTTGTTGTTGTTATTATTATTATTATTATTGATATTTGTACTTGGTCTGTGGTGATGCGGATGAATCGACTTCCTCGCCGTCTGCCGCTTGTGCCTTCGCGCGACAGCTGCCGCGCTCTCCTCGTCCGATGAACTCGACGCGGAAGACGAGTCCGAGCCCGATCCCGAAGAGTCGCCACTGGAATCCGAACCAGAGCCGGACGAGGCCGAAGAGTACGGGTTGTTGTAAAAGACCTGCTGCGAGGGCCGCTTCCGCACGCGGGCTGCTTGCTGCTTGCGGACGCGCGCGGCCGTTCTCTGCTGCTGTTTTTGCGCGCGAGCCGACGTCGAACGCGCCAGCATTGTTCTGAATTAATTGCTGCTGATTACGACAGAACACA
This sequence comes from Myxozyma neglecta, assembly GCA_030570675.1. Taxonomy (NCBI): domain Eukaryota; kingdom Fungi; phylum Ascomycota; class Lipomycetes; order Lipomycetales; family Lipomycetaceae; genus Myxozyma; species Myxozyma neglecta. The sequence continues at coordinate 24,826 of JAJLWK010000118.1, read as the reverse complement.
GAGTGATATAGCAAGATACAAGAGAAAACAGGAGATATCGCAGAAGCAACGAGGCAGGCAAAGTTGGGATGAAAATTAAATTTCTGCGCCGCGCTGGGAGTTTTTCTGTTGAATAAGGTTTGACTTTTCGATATGGGAAAGCCGCGGAGTTGTGAGCTTTGTGCGTTTATGATCATCTGCAACTTGTCTTCTCTTCGCTGTTCTCCACTGAATTCACGCAATTGATGCAATGGCCACTCCGCCGCTTGCCTGGTCGCGGGCTGGGTTAATCGCGTCCGTCGCGCCCGATTCCGGCGGTCTGCGAGCGAGTTTCCTGCGCTGCGTCGACGGGCCGCGGTGGGCGCTCTCGTCCGGCACCAGTCCGGCTGCGTTCGCGGACCTCGACGCGGTTGCGCTGCAGGCGCCGGTCGCGATGCTGTCGTGGTGTGCTGCGGGCGCGCATTTGGCCGTCGTCGACGCGGCCGGACGCGTCTTTGTTCTCGCGCACTCGCTCCTGCTCAACCGCCTCTCGCTGCTCTACTCGGCGCCGTCTACAGCCGACAAGAAGGACCCCATCGTGGCTTTGAGGTGGTGTTCTTCCGCGAAGATTGTATTATTCATAGATATATATATATATATATACACTAAACAGAAACTAATACGTGTATTGCAGACACTCACAAACAACGCCGCCTCGAGACAGGAAAACAACCGCGAGTTCCACTACGGCGTCCACAAACTCGCAGCGCTGGGCCCGACCCACCCGCTCTCGACCGCCTCGTCGCCAAAGCAGGCCTTTGTCGCGTTGTCGGCCTCGTCAAGGCTCTCGCTCTGCTTCCAAACCGACGTCTCCTTCGCCCACACCAGCATCCTCCTCGAGCACGCGCTCCCGCAAGAAGAGCACTACTCTTTGGCCTCCTTTGCGCCCGACCGCGACGACTCCTTCATTCTCGCGACTTATTCCTCCACTTGCTCTTTCTTAAAGGTCTTCCGCGTCTTCGTTCGCTGGTCCGTTCCCGCATCGAAACCCGTCGTCGAAGCCGCCTTCCTCTCCGCGACCCGGCTCCACCGCTCGCTGCTCTTCCCGCCCTCTCTTCCCGACCTCAAACTCACCCACCTCGAAGCAGTCTCTCCCGCAAACCACCCCGACTCGCGACCCTCAATCTACGCTACCTTCTCCTCTGATACCCGCTCTGTCACTCAAATCATCGACATCTTCTCATCCCCAGTCTCCCTTCACTCCAACTTTGATAGTCTCGGTGTGCCCTCGAATCCACCATCCCCTGAAGATACCTCTGATACCCTTCATTTCTCTGATCTGCACTACTTTGACTCGCCTCTTCTCTCATTCACTTCAATCCACGGCGACCAACTCCTCGCCCTCGCTTTCGCTGACGGTTCTGTACAGTTCCGTCTCCGCACAGGCTTCGCCATCTGCACACCCTCTCTCAACTCCCACAGCGTCTACTCCCTCTTCGACGCGGGCTTCTCTTTCCCCAAAGCTCAAGAGCCCTGCAAAGCCATCTGTTTCTCTCCCAACAACTGCGCTTTCGTCGCACTAACCTCCTCCGGCGATCTGAAATTCTACCAAATGCAGCGCACCCTCACCGGCGACGCAGCCGAAGACGCTTTACTCTCCTCCGTCGCATTAGCTCAACGACACGCTATATCCTGCTTTGGCAACGTCTGCAACAGCGACGTGATTTCCATCGCATGCACTGAAGCCGCATCCCGTGATGCACAGTTCCTCTTCACTCTCCTCAGACAATGTCACCGTGCCATCAGTTTCTCCCTCGACATCCCACGCGACGTCCAAGCCGACAAGTTCCTCGTTCTTCCCGCCTTGCAGAAACTACTAAGTCTTCAAGTAGCCCTATGTATGACGCCTGGATGGAGACGTACGGCTCCAGGTACGATTGCGTGGGCGACTCTTAACATGCGCTTATTTGCCTTTTCATTAACCTTCACATTACGCTCGTCTATGCAAAAACAAGCTGCAGGACAAGTTTCAGAGTCGGATTTACATTCTGAAACGCTCGTCACGCTTCTTGGATTGACGAAATGGTGCGTTGATTTAATGGCGACGCTTGCGCAGGATTTATATAAACTCGCACAATCACCGGATCAATTTCTTGATCCTGCTAATGAGTCTGTTGCCTTAGTAATGCTTCTCGGTGGCGTTCCGAGACTTTTAATTCGTTATACTTTACGAGGCTTACGAGGTCTTGAACAAATGATTTCAAAAGCTGCCAGTAGAGATCCTGACAAGTATTCTGTTACTAGACTTGCTTACAAACAGTTGGAGGATATTATGAAGACTGGACCTGTACAAATTTCGTCTTTTGAGAAATTGGTTAATGATATTGAGACATTTATGCGTGGTCATAATATTGGTACGTTTCTCCATTACAGATTTCCTTATTGAGAATAATATTAACGTCTTTCTAGAAGGAGATCGATTACTACTTGAACAGAAATTATTCTTCACAGCGCGCATTCCTGTGGAATTACACCCTGCTGTTCATCGAATTCGTGCTGTCTTTCTTCAACGAATCAAGCCTGAAATCGACATTCCAAATCTCTATTTCTATCCTACTTCCTGGCTTGGTCTTTATCACATGCCCCATCTCCCCACTTCTACTCCTTTCACATCCACATCCACATCTACATCTACATCCCTAGCAACACCACCACAGACTCCACCTTCTTCCACAACTTCAACGTTCACAACAGAAGAAGACCCAGTTGAACTCGACGGTCTACGTAAACAATTACTATACATAGGCAAAGGACTTAAACGGCAATGTGTTCGATGCGGATCAATTTCAGTCATTGAGGATTATAAATTTTCAAAGAATATCGCGAATTGGACGATTGCGTTTCAGAGAAATTGTCTTTGTGGGTGTGCTTGGGTTCAGGTTTAGTTTCATTACTTTTATGAGTCTGTTTGATTTGTTTAGGGTCGGTTGCTGCTTTTCTTAGTTGGAGGTTTTCTTAGTTGGATTGGAAGTTGTTTTATACTTCCATTTTTAAAAAAAATTTGCTTTCTGTATAAAAGTGATGAGACGGAAATGTATGAATAATATTTTGGATAGTTAGTGTTTTAATAAGTTTACTTAATTAATTGAGAATTTTGAGTATGATGGGAATGACCTTGGATTTTTAATAGCATTTATAATAAATTACTTTTACCAAATGAAAATTATATTCATTTGAATTCTCATTGTGTTTAACATCATCATTTTTAGTTCACCTAAAGAGTTGTTTATGACTTTTCATTATTGTCGTACGTAATGCTTTGGGCGCAACGATGATAACAAAAATACTTTACCGTGCACTTCCTCTCATCGGTTGTAAAGTTCATATTGACAAATATGAAGGAATTCTTTGATGATTTGAAATAACTTTGCTTTTTTCTATTTCTTTCTTCTTTTTCGATGATAACAAAGATACTTGTTGTTGATTATAGTATCTGTCGATATGAACTTTGAGCACTTGATTACTTGAATTTGATTAAGATATCTTTGGGGCAGATACAGATTAGTATATTGCAAAAAATTCGGAAAATGAGCGTTCTTAACTGATTTCTGCTGTGTCATTTACTCTAAATACTATTTTCATCCCTGCGTTGAGTATCTTGATGACAGTTGCTTCAAATAAACATTATATTCATCAGCGCGCAAACTGTCATGAACGACTTTCTTAAGATTTGAAAATCATGCATGGTGTTTGAAGAATCTCCTGTAAATGGTACATAATCTGATTTTGTACCTATTAGTCCTTACAAACATTTTCAAATCACAAGAAGAGAATACTTTCAACCAAATCGTCTTACGCTTCATCAACTTTCAATAATAAATTTTAAACGTGATTGTTTATTATTACAAAAAAAAAAGTAAAAAAAAAATGGAGATGAAAATAGGAGAATCGATATAAGTACCCGCGCAAAAAATAAGTATTAAGAAAAAAGTATTTATAAGCAGCACAATACAAAATAAAGTAAGAAACACTATATATACATATAGTATTTTATAAAGTACACATAGCTAGACTATCTAAAAGGATATGCTCGACTAGAGTTACAGAAGAAAAAAAAGATGAGATGTTAGTCTACTGTGATCCAGCTGAGCTCTCTTTGTACTCTTTTAATGCGACAAGGTATGTCTGCATAGCAGCCCGAGCCTCCTCTTTGAGCGCCTAAAATGAATAGTTAGAAATCAGTTCGTTTAGTTAAAAGTAAAGTAAAGGAAAATACATACAGCCAAATGCTCTGCGGGAAGAGCTCTGTACATCTCTCCCATCTTTCTTCCTCTATCTGTAACTGGCAATTCAGCAAGGTCAGGATGACCTTTAATACTCTGCATGTAGAGTCCGAAAGAATTAAGAGGTCTGCGCGGCGCCAAAGGATCCTTCAACAAGAGGACCTTTTTATTTTTCTGCTTTGCGAGTCTTCTTCGGCGCACGTTCTCCTCGTGAATACCTTTAAGTCCTTTCTTCTCCAGATACTCTGCAAGTTCCTTCTCGTATCTGATTTTGTCAAGTCTGGCCAACTCACCCAACTCAGCCATCTGCGCCTGTGACAGATTTTGATACTCTGCTTTCGCAATCGGCACAACTTCGCTTAACTTCTTGCCAGGGTTCTTTTCAAATACTCGCTTCAAAACCAGGGTCCAGGTTCCTGAAGGCTTCTTGGGCAGATCCTTTGGACGGCTGAGTGAATATTTCGCAGTCTTCTTTACGACTTTCTTGGGTTTCTTCGCTGCAGCTTTCTTCTTGGGTTTCTTCGCTGCAGCTTTCTTTTTTGGCTTCTTCGCAGCAGGCTTCTTTGCAGCAGGTTTCTTTGCAGCAGACTTCTTCGCAGCAGGCTTCTTCTCTGTCGCAGTCTTAGTTGCAAGAGTACGAGCAAAAGAAATTTGCTGCTTCTGATAAAGAACAGCCAACGGGCTCTGCTGCTGACGTGCAGCAGCGCTGACGAGCGCGCTCAACGACGCACGCGAGACACCGACACGAACGGCCGAAGCACGCGCAATCTGAGCAGTGAGTTTGAACAGCATTGTTAGATTTATGGCTGTGTGATTTGATTCAGCTGGTATTCTGAGATACTAAAGCGACCACTGCGACGGTTTCCTTGATGCGCGAGACACGACAAAATCCAGTCAACGGACGAGCGCGAAAACAAGCAGATCGAAAAAGAAAAAAAGAAAGCAGTCGACGAGCGCGCTTTGATTAACAATCCCTTACAGATACAATAAGAGATCAAACACAAGTAAATTTCCCTGGAAAAAGACAAAGGAAAAAACCAAACTCCTTGACGCGTCGCGCAGAAGAAACCAAAAAGAACGAATGCGGCCCGATCCAAGGGCACTTGGTGGGTCAGGGCTTGTTCCCGTTTGGTGTTTTGGTCGCGTTTTTCAGGTGATTCGCACGAGACTCGCCGGAAACGTAAACAAACCTACGAGGCCCTTGGAAAAGTGTAAATGTAGTACCAGGGCCTTGGCTAAATGTAAGCGAGTTCTACGCGCCTGGAAGAAAAGATTCGATATTGAGTACATAGCGGTACAGAACGGAGAAGCCACAATGACTGACTCGCGCAGACGAAGACGAGACGACGACTCTGACCGCGATAGGCATTCCCGTGATAGGCGAAGGCGTGACGATGATCGGTATCGTGACAGAGACCGGGAAAGGGACAGAGACCGTGAAAGGGACCGCGATAGAGACAGAGATAGAGACTATTACCGCAGTCGTAATAGAAGCAGAGACCGAGAACGTGACCGGGGAGGTGACCGAGGTCGCGACAGGGACAGAGACAGAGATCAGGATCGTGAGCGTGAGCGTGAGAGAGACCGCGAACGAGACAGATCACCTCGGGTTCGAGAAAGAGATCGTGAACGCGAACGAAGTCGACCTTCTCGCGACCGCGACCGCGTTCGTGATGATTCCCGAGACCGCAGAGACCGCGATCGTGATCGTGATCGTGACCGAGACCGAGACAGAGACCGAGACAGAGACAGAGACAGAGACCGACCGCGTGAGACTAAAGACCGCGAGGACTGTCTGCCTCCGGCATCCTCGAATGATACCAACAAAATGGACATCGATCTTCCGGCTCATCTCGGTGAATACCCTGTCGATGATTCTGTACACCAAAAAAGCGGCTTTGACGACGATAATTTAGAGGAATCAGACGAAGAAACAGCTCCTGCTGCTGCATCTGCTGCCGCAGCTGACGATGAAATCGATCCACTCGACATGTTTATGTCTACATTGACAGAAGCCGTTCCGGATGCTCCATCTGGCCTTAGTCGTGGTGAAGTAATAGATGAAGACGATGACCCTCGAGGTGAAGCCGAAGAAATTGATCCTGACGACGTTCTTGCCATGACGCAGAAACCAAAAAAGAAAAAGGATATACCCGCTGTCAACCATACTAAAATGAATTACGAACCCTTTCGAAAACAATTCTATGTCGAGCCCGAAGAGCTCTCAAATTTAACAGATCAAGAAGTCGACGAAATCCGTCTCGAATTGGACGGTATCAAAATTCGCGGCATAGACTGTCCTAAACCTGTGCAAAAATGGAGTTTATTTGGTATACCGGCGCAAACAATGGACGTCATTCGCAAACTCGAATATGAGAAGCCTACTGCAATTCAGGCTCAAGCTGTACCAGCTATTATGGCTGGTCGGGATGTTATTGGTGTTGCTAAAACTGGAAGTGGAAAGACTATGGCGTTCTTATTGCCGATGTTTAGACATATCAAAGATCAGAGACCGCTGCAAGCAAACGAAGGACCTGTTGCGTTGATTATGACCCCAACAAGAGAATTGGCCGTACAAATTCATAAAGAGTGTAAACCATTTCTCAAAGTACTGGAATTAAGAGTATGTTTCATAGTTATGTTTACTTGACTGCGCTAATTTATATAGGCTGTTTGTGCATACGGTGGTTCTCCTATCAAAGACCAAATTGCCGAGCTTAAGCGTGGAGCAGAAATCATCGTCGGCACTCCTGGTCGTATAATCGACTTACTTTCTGCCAACTCGGGCCGCGTTACGAATCTCAAAAGAGTTACCTATGTCACTCTTGATGAAGCAGATCGTATGTTTGACATGGGCTTCGAACCACAAGTCATGAAAATCCTTGCAAACATCCGTCCGGATCGTCAAACTGTTTTGTTTTCTGCTACCTTCCCTAAGCAAATGGAAGCACTTGCTCGCAAGGTTTTAACTAAACCAGTTGAGATTGTTGTAGGCGCTCGAAGTGTCGTAGCTAACGAGATCACTCAGATTGTTGAAGTCCGACCTGAAGATACCAAGTTTGTTCGTACACTTGAGCTACTTGGTGATTTGTACAACAAAGATGAAGATGCACGCACTCTGATTTTTGTTGAACGGCAGGAGGGTGCGGACCAATTGTTAAAACAACTCATGGCAAGAGGTTATCCATGTCTTTCGATTCACGGTGGTAAAGATCAAGGAGATCGAGATTCTGCAATCTCAGATTTCAAAAATGGCGTGGTGCCGATCTTGATTGCAACTTCAGTGGCTGCTCGAGGTTTAGATGTCAAACAGCTAGTTCTGGTTATAAATTATGACTCGCCTAATCATTTAGAAGACTATGTTCACCGAGTCGGACGTACTGGTCGTGCTGGAAATCATGGTACTGCAGTTACGTTCATCACACCACAACAAGAGCAGCATGCGTTTGAAATCGCGAAAGCTTTACGATTCAGTAAACAACCTATTCCCGAGTCTTTACAAAAGCTCGCCGATTCCTTTTTGGAAAAAGTCAAATCTGGAAAAGAACGGTATGGAGCTGGTGGATTTGGAGGCAAGGGACTTGATAAACTCGACGCCGCGCGTGATGTGGCAAGAAAACTTGAACGAAAGGCTTATGGTGAAGATGAAGAGCCTGCTGCTGAGGCTGTCGACTCTGATGATGAGAATGATGTCGCGGGTGCAGCGGTAGATGCAAAGAGGTCAATGTCTCCTGAACCTATTGTCATTCATCGTCGTGCTCCAGCAGCGGCTGTCTCTGCGGCGAGTAATGATGCTAAATCTCAAGCTCTTGCTGCTGCTAGTGCTATTGAGCGTGCTAAACTTGTCACAACGCATCTCGACACGAAACTTAAGACCACAGGTACCAGAATTGGTCCAGCAGCTGATAATAAAGGCCCAGATGCTGGAGAGTTTCATGCAACTCTTGTCATTAACGACTTTCCCCGTAAGTGTTACTTTTTTGTTATATCAGGTTTCAGAGCTAATTTTGAGTGTTTAGAAAAAGCTAGATGGGCAGTTACGAATCGTACAAATATTGCCAAGGTTCTTGAAACTACTGGAACTTCAATTACTACTAAGGGCACATTTTATCCTCCAGGCAAAGTTCCTCCTCCTAACGGCGAGCCGAAGCTATACATTTTAGTCGAAGGACAGGTATGTTTATTCTATTATCTTTATGAAAACATTTTTAATCATTGAATAGACCGAAGTTGATGTCTCGAGTGCAATGCATGAACTCAAACGACTTCTAACCGAAGGTACAGTCGCCGCTGCTGAAGCAAGCGAAACTCGACCAGGCAGATACTCCGTCGTTTAAAAACCCGAATAACCGAACACGTCGAAACTACTTTGTGAGCCGTTTTGAAAGAAAACTGTTTATCTCTTTGAGTATACTAGTTGTATTGCATTTTGTTTTACTTTTGCAAGAGATTACGTTGATAGTACACTTGAGTGAGTTTAATTGCAGGTTTTTTTCTTTAACAAATTCGTGCCGTGGCTCGCTTCTATTTTCATCACTCGATTACTTTCCTACGACATTCTACGTTTTTTCTATACGTTCGGGTCCAGTTTGCAACAACTTTGATAACTAATTTGACGATCCTATTCACTATGTGAATCTTATATATGCGTATAAACTGATATCTATGCCACGTATCTGGGCATTTAATAACGATCTTTCTTCATAGGTAAAAAAAGAACTTTAGTAGCTAATCAAAAGCTACCCTTTCATTTATTGGAATGTTAAAGATTCTCGGAGTTTCCTGTGTTCTATAGTTGTAAATAGTGAATAAATACGGTGTGATTACGAGTATATTGAAGTGTAATTGTTGCATCAATATTTAAGTTGTTAAAGTACATGGAAACGTAATGATACAAAAATCCTTTGCGTAATAGTAACGCTTAAAAGTACAACCAATAATACATAAGCCTATAGTCTCGTCTTCTTCCCAAACAAAGCCTGTAATTCCTCTTCTCTGCGCTTTCTCTTCTCCGCCAACATACTTCTTTTCGCCAAAAACTCAATAGAATGACCAATAATCCCTTTTCCCGTGCTAGTCGGCACCTCATAAACCTTCATTGCATCAACAGGTGGCACACTAAACCACAGTAGTTTGCCATTTTCGTCCTTCTGGTAAAGTTCAGCAGTGTCTGGTGGAATCCTATCTGTGATGTAGTCTGGCAGTGTGAATGTAGATGGCGGTGGTGGTGGATTGTACACTTGTGGCGCGGTGCGGTTAAGTTGTGGCGGCATGTATCCTGTGTTGTTGTTTGTGTGTTGATAACTATTGCTGTAAGCTGAGCCTGGAGGGGTAGGTGTTCCTGGACCTGAAGAGGCACCAGAGTTATATCGCGAGTAGTCAGGACGGATGTGTGACTTATTTGTAGTTCCCATTGACCGCTCCACAGACGCACGAGGAGGTAACGAAACATTTCGGATATGAGGAGAGTTCGCCGCAGATGATTGTGTAGCAGCTGGTGGTATAGGCGTAGGTGGATCTGGTGTCGGTGAAGGTTCTTTCATATTTGGGTCAGGTGGTCGTTTATAGACTGCTCCGATAATTGGAGGTGCGTTTTCTACACCCATTTTAGGCTCGGGAATAGGGTCATCGTCGCGTGCATCAGCTGGTAGTAAATGTTTGATCGGTGAGGGCACTTTACGAAGTGGGCGAACTGTGTCAAATAAGTCCATGTCGTACTCATGTTCGCGGATTTCATCGGGAATACAAGCTTTCCATGATCGGATTTTGTTGAATGTCTTTTCGTTCTCGTTATATCGACTTTCACAGCAGTAGATGATTCTATCGCGAATTCCGGTTGGTCGTCCCCGTTGGTATTTGGTAGAAAACATAACAAAGCACTTATCAATGACTTCGTCAATCAAATGATCACGGTATTGGCCGGACTTCACAACCTCATTCTCGTAAAATAACTTGTCGTAGCGATGAACGGTTTGTTCGGGTCGGTAATACCAACAGACATTGATCCATTTGCGTCCGTCAGCTACTTCCCAAGTACGGAAGATCTGACCGATAGTAGGTCGTGAGGGATCGTTCAAGTTACTTAAATGTACCCAATCGCCCACACGGTAAATATCTCCTCGATACTCGATGCTATCGAGGGGAATTCTTGCATTCTTAACAGAAGATTCGGGATCCTGATATGCACTATCTGGTTTTCGAAGTTCCTCAGCCGCGACAGAGTGCACTAACTTTTGTAAAGCAACAGTGTCGCGATATATTAATGAATTTGGTGCGTTAAACGTTTTGGCGTTGTTGAACATCAAATCAATGTCGGCCATGAACATTTCGACAGTACCATACTCGCGCCTTTTGATTTTTTTCTGTACTTGTTAGTATTACATAAACAAAAGGCTGGTTCGAGGACATACTCTGATAATGTCAAGCGCGATAGGATCTGCGATTTCTCTGTAGTAATCCGGATACTGTTTCGAGTCCGGTAGTCTCTCAAATGGCTCGTAAAGCAAACGATCACCGATCTTTGCTTTGCGAATAGATCTCATAATTGCTTTTATCCTGCTTTCGTACGGTTTGTCGACTGTTGGCGGTCGACCGCGCTTTACGCGCTTATCTTCGCCACCATGTGCATCGCCAGACGCCGAAGCAATTGCCGCCTCTGCCTCAGCGTCCACGGCTTCTTCTGCTTTTTTCTTTGATATCCGGTCCGAATGTCTACGCGCAGCAGCGGCTTCAGCACTTTCATTTGGTCTCTCAGGCTCGTTATCGTCCTCGTCCTCGTCATCATCGTCGTCCTCGTCATCATCATCGGCAACATTATTATCCACCTTCGCCTCGTGCTCTTCTTTGTCATCATTCTCGTTCTCAACAGTCTCTGTTGCTATCGCTGCTGCTGGCGCACTCGGTGTTGTGGATGGAACATCAGGCGAAGTCACAAAGGACGAAAGAGTGCTCGGCCGATTCAAAGGCGGTCTGCCTCGCTTCCGCGCAGGCGACGGGGTGACTCCAGCCGCGGCGTCCATCTTCGAATTCGAAGCAATGCAGAATTACCAATTGAGGAAATAATAAATACTCAATCTACCTTTTGGCTCGCGTCCAGAAAGACGTGTTTTCTCCCAGTTCAAAACCCTAACTTCTCTCCGTGCTCGTCCTTCCAAATTAGAGACTGTCACGTGTAATTGATTAATGACGTCCGAGTTGTTCAGGGGCAAAAGGGCAAAGTTAGTTTGGGCTGCATCAAGCCACATAGCCATTGTGTATTCTGCTCAGAGCCTTTGATTTTTTATTGTAAAGCGAGGAGTGGCATCATGAATGGAATGAAAAGTTGTCACTTAATACATGGAGCTATTATGAGCTCGCGAGTGTGAGTCTGGTCACCCGTGTTGCAGAGATGGGTCGTTAACATCTGTATAGACGCGAAGTAGAGCTGCTTAAGAGCGTACCACCAGAAATACAAGAATTGATTGACAATAATGACGATATGAATGGTGCTTATGTCAAAAAATATTATCCATTAGTACTTATTCCAGAAGAGAATATTCTGGGTATTCCTAGAGAGCAACTGATGGCTGCGTTCATGTACGCACATCCTGTATTTTATGATCTGATCAAATGTAAGGGTTTAATATTGATAACAATGATTTGGAGGCTGATAGAATTTGTAGTGGACAGCTGGACTGAAGAGGAAGCACTGGAATTATCACGAACGTCATTGGTGATGACACTCATTGGAAGTGAAAATATCACCGCCATCAATGCAAGGTATCACCTAAAGTTATGCCTTACATTAATACTCCGACTAACAAGATATCAGGAAACGACTTACAGCAGGAAACTACCGATTTGCGGACCTCGCTCACGAATTTCATTTTGTCAATATTTTACTCACTTCACGATTAAGCCATCACAACAAATCACCTACATTATGGAGCTATCACGAACAAATAGCCTCTCTACGTTTACAAAAATCACATAACGATATTGCCGACCGTGACCGTGTTCGATTTATTGAGGAGTTCTGTAGGCGAGATTTGCAAGTAGTATTTGCATCAGCTGAACACCATTTAATGAACTACTACGCTTGGAATCATGCTCGATGGATATTTGAACGGTTATATAGACCATTACTACGATCTCCATCTGCCCGTTATTACTCTACTATTTACATTAAGAAATATCTCGAATCAATTTTTCGAGACGTTGAAACATGGTGTTATGCCCATGCAGGAGATTCATCTGCTTGGTCATTCTTCCACTGGATTTTATTTTTTTATATTGAGAACTCTCATCGATCAAGCTCCGTCAATTTGAAATCCTCTCCAAAAGTCGATAACCCTTTTCTTTTAGAATCCGTATCTAAAGCACTTCAATTCGCTACAACAGCCAGTTTAGCTCATGAATCTGTATGGAGCTTCTTACGACGAGTGATCGGCGATGCTGAATACATTACTGAGCGAAGACGTGCATTATACTTTGATTTCATCGATATTTATCTAAAGAGTCGAAAAGGCGAAAAATATACTGCTTCTTACGCCGCTTTGAATGATACTAAGTTAGTTGCTGAACACAGCAAAACATTAGCGGATTATCGAGATAAAGAAATTTGTATAATAGAATCAGCTCTTGATTGGATTTTAGTTGCTAGGAAACTGAAAGGTTTGAATATTTAATATGGGGTTTCAGGAAATGGAGTTTTTGGATTATTTGTGTTAATTTACATTCGTGTGGGGTTCTCTGTTTATAAATAATAAGTGCATTTTCCAAAAATTAAAACTGATGGAAATGCGCCTTTCGTGAGTTTAGACAAACAGATATAAAAGAAAAGCAAATATCTGACCAAATACAAAAATAGAAAGAATCATAACGAAGACATCTAATCGTTTGTCGTTTAGTTCTTCTTCTGTTGCGAGGTAGTGTTCTTGGGCAGCTCCTTGGTGAATGGAATAAACTCCGGCTCACCAGGGATCCATTTTCGCAAAACTTCGGGAACTTTGAATCCATCCTCGGTCTGGTAGTTCTCAAGAATACAGCACAGTGTACGCTCAGTAGCAGTGAGTGTCGAGTTAAGACAGTGGACGTACTTCTTCTCACGTTGGTTAAGTTTCTTGATTCCGCATCTAATCTCGAGATTTCGCGACTGGTAATCAGTGCAGTTCGAGCAACTGACGAGCTCCTTGTACTCTCCCTGGAATGGGAACCACGCCTCAAGATCGTACTTCTTGGCAGCGGCATTGTTCAATTCACCGGAAACAATGCCAACAACACGGTAGGGAAGCTTAAGGGACTGGTAGAACTCCTCGGAGTGAGCAATCATACGGTCGAACTCCTCCCAAGACTTCTCGGGCTCAGTGAGAACGAACTGCTCGATTTTCTCGAAAGCGTGGACACGGAAAATACCCCAGGCATCCTTTCCGTGGGATCCAGCTTCTCTACGGAAACAAGAACTGTAACCGGCATATCTAAAAGATTATCAGACCATTGAACGAACCTAAGCAAAACTAATAAACCTACCGTTTGGGGAGCTGCTCAGAAGGCTGCTCAAACCATTCGTCAGAGTGGTAAGCAGAAATAGGCTGCTCAGAAGTAGCAATCAAGTACTTCTCATCCTGTCCATCGATAACCTTGTACAACTCCTCGTCGAACTGCGAAAGCTGAGCAGTCTTGGCCATAACATCCTTGTTCATCATAACGGGAGCCTGAAGAGCAGTGTAGCCCTTTGAAGTAAGGAAGCTAAGACCGTAGTTGATAAGGGCCTGGTTAAGGAAGACACCGTAGCTGCGGAGAAAAAATCCACGATGGCCAGAAAGTTTGGCTCCTCGCTCGGGGTCGTAACCGTCCAATCTGGTGAGAACCTCGTGGTGAGAAAGGCAGTCGCGTTTCTCGACAGTCACACCCTCTGGAACCCATGTTCGGACCAAAGAGTTATCGGCCTATTTGATGAGTCAATTCATGCTTTTAGTGTTGATCGATAGTCTTACCTCATCCATACTGACAGGAACGGATTCGTGAACAATGTTTCCCACGGTGTTCACCTTGAAGCGAAGTTGAGAATCAGCCTCCTGCTCCTTCTTGATAAGTTCGGCCTTCTTTTGCGCAAGCTCCTCTTTTTGCTTGACCAATTCGGAAGCATCCTCCTTAGCCTATTATATCAAATTAGTCACTGACAAGTGAGAGAATTGGTGGAGAATTAAGTATACCTTGAACTTCAAACCAATTTCCTTCTGTATCTTGTTCTGAGACTTGTTGATCTCGTCAAGCTCAAAACGAACTACAAGAAACAAATTAACACTATTTCAAACATAAAGAACGCATATAGCATACTTTTAGTCCATTCCTTATATTCGTTAATGATCTCATCAACGATCTCAACGGAAGCACCACGGGCGGCCTGAGACTTGCGAATAGCCTCGGGGTTTCCGCCCTTATCTTCTAAAAACATTAAAATATCCAACATTTTGAACTATTTTAATAATAGAAAAAAGGTTAGCGCATTGAAGAAAATAGAATATTTTTGAGGTGTCTAGGAGAACACCTATTGAAAAATTCAAAAAATCAATGGCTTTTTTATGATAGCAATTCAATTGCAACCAATAATACCAATTAAATGCAACTCTCTCTTTTAAAACTTCACTTACCTGCTTCTTTTCGAACTATATTCTGATTGAAGAAAGATAGTAAAAAAAAGTTTGGAGAAACTGAAGATGAGACAGAAACTCAGTTAAACGTAAAATTGTCAAAGCGAGCCGCGCGAACTGAACTGATACGTTCGATACTTCCTACTTGAGGCATTACCTTTCAGCAAATATCAAGCATTTAAGTCAGCCAATACTATGATGAAATTGCTTCTACTTCATTTTTTAAGAAAAGGCATAGATGGTTTATGCAATCTGAGTCACCATTTCTTCTCAGCGCTAGTAAATGCCGATTTCTATTAAGATTACGCCTATAAGTTACATACAAAACGGATACAATGCCTAAAGCAGTAGAAGCTCATCCAAAAACTTATCATCTTTGTCAAGTTCGGCCTTCTCGTTTCCGCCCTCCGTTGGTCTTGACGCCTTGTTTGTTGACCATCCATTACGTATGCTTGTGTCGTCACTGTTGGTCTTACGAGCACCTTCTCCCCATCCCTTAGTCACGGTAGCTGCTCTTCCTGTAAATTCCTGTAAAGCTGCAGATTTTTTCTTTCCGCTCTCATCTTTATCCATTTCGTTCCAGAATTCATCATCAAAATTAAGATCAGACTTCATTGCCTCCGCAGCCTCTCGTTCCTTTTTAGCCTCGAATGCAACCTGTCGAGGCAGCTTCTTCAATCTCTCTAATTCTTCATCTTTTTCTTTTCTACTAGCAGATTTGTATCGGTCCCGAATGACTTCAGCGTATTTCAGTTTTTCAATTTTACGATCAGACTCAAAGAACGATGGATCATTTGCATCGTAAGTAATCACCTTTGCATCTTTCTTTTGTTTCCTCTCCGCAGCAATTTTTGCAAGGCTAGGCTTCTGCTTTGATTTTGGAACATGAGTATTGTTCAAATCCAGTTGACTTTGAAAGATATCAGCTACATCCTCATCGCGTTTCTCTAATTCTTTGATCCGCCTGTCCTCCGCATCCACGTACTTCGACAATGCTTCACCCGCAACATGTGAAATAGACTGTAAATACTCTTGTTCCTGTTCTTGTAGTTCTGCATTAACTCCAAATTCCTCGTCTGCTTCTTGGGTCTGATATCGCCATGCATTTGATGGAAGATGCTTCATTTTCCTGCGCACCCGAACTTCGCCTTCAGGTGTAGGTATCATATCTGCAGATTCAAAGATTTTATTTTCACTTTCAACAGCAACTGTAGTAGGTTCGGTGGTTTGATCATTCGGACTTGGAGAAATTACGCCAGCTTCCTCAGACTCTTCATAATCAGAAGACCCGCTCGATGATCCGCTCTCTTCTTCTTCTCCTTCTGCAGGATTAAATCGCCTATTAGGCCGTCCTGGAGGTACAATTCCATGCTTTCTGTTGTATCGGCGAGTCGCCTTACGGTCCCATTTATTATTGTGAAGAACCATATCTGACTTTTGGGAGCCACAATTAGGGATTAGTGAGCTTCAGCTGGGATGTTCCGTATAGTGTAACTGTGGTTGCGGGTTGTGGTTATGAGTCTATTTTTGGCTCAGTACTGTTACCTTCTTCTCTTCATTATACAGCTTAAATAGCAATTCAGCGTCTCGTATTTGTACAGATTAATTATTCTGCATCAGTCTGTTAGCGACTCTCAGTTGACTCCGTCACCACCGGTGAGCCCGCGTCCATATTTTTCCGGAAGCCGATGAGTACTAATATAAAGTTTCTCCGTAATGAATAAGCAAAAATCTTAATATGAGCCGTCCTCCACAAACTTTGTCCACAGACCCATTGATCACCGTTGGTTGGTTCGGACTGAGCTATGGGTAACTCATAACGAAAGTACAGATTAAGCGGTTGTAAATTTTGACAATGGAATTACCTGAAAGACCTGGAGCATTGCAGAGCCGTCTTAGCCGGAGACGGAAAGTTACTACTTGCTTAGGCTGTTCAGCTCGTCGTGTGAAATGCGACCGTCAAAAGCCTTCTTGCAATGCCTGTATTCAGCGTGGGATGGAATGCCAGTATCAGGAATTTATTCCTGATCACTTGAGGCTCAAAAGGCCACGACTTACTGAGAGTGACCAGTCTCACCAAAGCCGTAATGCTAAATTTGATATTTCATCTGATCTCGCCAGCACAGATAGTTTATCAGAACTAGTTGATATTGACGCGAAGCGAGTGAAGCATGTCGATGTAGGATTGCTGGCTATTGATGATGAGACTGGAGTGTCTCGGTTTGCGACACCAATGTATTGGCCTCTTTTATTTGAAGATGTATGCAGCTTCGCTTGAGATATTCTATATATTATGACTAATATAAACTACTTTTAGTACTCTTCGACAGATGATTTATTTGAAACAAGCCCGGACAACTTTATATCAGAAGATCAGAAACGAAGCATGTCAAGTCAAAGGCACAGACTGTTGCTTGCGTATCTTCCTGACCGAGAAACATGCGACTCTTTGATGGACGAATACTACCGGTGTATACATCCTGTTGCACCTTTATTGTCGCGCCCTGAATTTCAAGTAAAGTATAAAAAGTTTTGGACACGGCGGAATCAACAGTTACTGCAGCCAAACGGGGATGAAGATCGTGATACGTTTTTCACAGTAATATTCGCAATGCTATACGGTGCTATGGTGGGACGTAATGCTGCTCTGAAGTGTACACTTGCTGCTGATCAAGATAAAATTTTAGATTATGACCCATGTGCCGAGGAAATGAATCGTTACTTGCAAGCATGTGAGCGTGCTCTTTTGATATGCGACTTCCCTACACGTCCCTCTCTTATCACGCTTTTTGCCGCAATGATGATGCAGACCTGCAAGTTCACAGTCGCTCCAATTCCTACTATGACATATACGGTTTCAATGATGCTAAGGATAGCACAAACCATTGGCTTACATAGAGATCCATCGCTTTTTGAAAAGACAACAATGGAGGACTGGGAACAGAGGCTTAGAAGGTCGCTCTGGTGGCATTTAGTATTCTTAGATGCTTACGTTGCTTTAATTAGTGGATTACCACCCACTATTCACCATTCTTTTTACGATGTGCAGTTACCATCAACTGAAGGCATGCTAGATGAAGATGCCATGTCAATAGACGCTAGAAATGGAATTCGGCAATACATCCGATTAATGTCTGTCATGTTTTCAGAAGTGTTCAATGCGAAAACAGTCACTGAGGACAGGCTCGAATCAATAATTAATATGCTTAAAAAAGCTAGAGAACGAATGATGCAACGCGCGCATGCGGTTGCTGTGTTGAGCTTTTCCGAACTTTCACCCGACGCTGAGGTTGCGGAGATCCGCAAAAATCAGCAATACGTAACATTATGTATGATTGCCCTAGCACAGCGGCCACTATTAACCTTTTTCGGAAGCACGTTTAAAACAAGATTTGGGCAAAAACCTAATGCAGAGCTGTTTGCAGTGAATAAGGCTGCAGCTGAACATTGGAATGAAATTGCAGAGACTGCCTTGACTAGCTTGAAGGTTATGAACAAAGTGATGAACCCTTCTGAGTATCTTGAAGCAACGTGGCACAACCTACAGCTGACACAATGTCATTCCATGATTGTGATATTACAGGATCTTTGTGTAAACCCAACTAGACCTCTCAATATTAAAAGCTCAGAGTTACTACAACGACTTGGATACTCCAAACGAGATTTTATCACTGGAGACGAAAGAATGAAATGCGTTTCGGATGCATTGAGTGTACATATGAAATTACGTCTCGACGGTCAAAGTAAATTTGCTGGAAAGCAGTGGAATTTAATGATTAAATTATACGATATGGCGAAAGGGATAGTTGGACAGCAAGCTACTCCGCCAGTTCCACCACAACCAGGATTTACATTACATGCTCCATTCTTATCTTACACACAGCAAGAGAGCATTCAACCTTCAGCCGCAGATCTCATATCTCCGCCGCGGTCAGGAGAGCTAGAACCTACAAGCGCAAGTGATTTTTCGCTGGACGATACCATCTTGTGGGATGGACAGGCTAGCCTGGATTTTCTAATGAATGAGGAGCTGTTGTCAGGTTATAATAATCTTTTTCCTGACGCTGCGAGCCAGCTCTGCTTGGCGGGTCCAATGAATCAGAGAGTGTAGCCAACTTGTATTATATTAGAGATTATGGGAATAAAATGGTGTATTTATAAACAATTCTAATTATTAACGAATGTATATACAATGAAATGTTGAGTGATATTTACAAAAGTCCAATGGTCTTTTTAACTTCGTTCAAAGTGACTTGAGCAATCTCATTAGCTCTCCCTGCACCATTTTTCAGAACATTATCTATATATGCTGGATTAGCACTTAATCTCTCAAACTCACGTCTGACTGGTTCCAATTCTGATACGACAACATCAGTAACGGCAGCCTTGAATTCACCATGCTTCATGTTAGCGTATCTATTCGCAATATCTTCTTTTGAGCTCTCTGTAATACCAGCCACAATATCAATGAGATTTGCAACACCGGGTCTCGATGCGGGATCGTATGTTATACCTTCGATACTATCTGTAACTGCACCCCTTATCTTTTTCGAAATCTGATCAGGCGTGTCGGAGATCATAATGCGAGTGCTTGCAGTTGGATCTGATTTTGACATTTTCTTGGTAGGGTTTTTGAGAGACATGATACGAGGGGTGGGTGCTATAAGACATTAAATCTGTTCCAACATAGAGGCTTGGGGTTAAACATACTTAGAAGTACATTCGGTTGTCTAAAGACATTACTGTTGTGTCGAGTGTTAAAACGATCCACAATATGTCGTGTTAATTCAAGATGCTGAACTTGATCATCACCAACAGGTACTTGACTGGTCCTAAATTTCGAAATTAGAACATCAGCTAGTCAATGATAGAGGTATACATACTGGTAAAGCAAGATATCTGCCGCTTGCAGGACTGGATAAGAGAAAAGTCCTAGCTTTAGATTTCTTTGCGCCTCACGATTATCAGTTGAGGCATCGTCTGCAATGTTCAATTTGCTCTTGAATATTCTGGTCAGCGAAAACTCGAAAGGTAGCCATTATTCAGTAATTACTTTCCATTGAGTCATTCGACTCAAATATCCAAATTCACTGATACAGGTAAGAATCCAACAAAGCTCCGCATGTGCAGCCACTGCGCTTTGTGCATACAGCACACATCTTTCTGGATCAACTCCCGAAGCAATAATCATCGCAGCACCTTGTCTCTTATATTCTCGCAACAGCTCCGGTTCAGGAGGAACAGTGAGCGCATGTAAATCTACAATAGAGAAGATAAGCCGCGTAGAAGGTTCAGATCGAGCACAAAGTCGACCCCATGCGCTCAGTGCCCCAAGGTAATTGCCAATGTGTGCAATTCCTGTTGGTTGAATTCCGCTGAAGACTGTATTTGGAATATCTTGAAGTGCTGCGGGTGTTTGACGAACCGGTGGAGCTTTAGTTGAGTACCACCGCAGCGCTCTATTCGCCGTTGTGCACTTTGACCATACTAAGCGACAACTCATAATTGACTGAATAACTTATTTTTCAAGAAGATTTAACAAGAAAATACCGTAAATCAAAAAATCAGCCGTCATGATGAGTCGAAGACTCCGAAGGAATTAAGCTTTAAAGATCTTTCCCAACTGAGTTCCCCTTAACCGCGACTCTTGAAATCTCGGAACTAACAAATTTTCGTGAAGAGCAAACTACCACAGCACAACGAACGAAGACAGGATTTATATTTTTTGAAAATCCTCGAAATTGTAATACCGACTAAGTGCTGGGTAGACGGTTGGTAGGAAACTATGAGAGTGCTAGGATTGCAATTTTTACGGACGCCGATTGCTCGCCAATATGCTGCGTCGGCTGGACAAAGACCAGTAGCTGAGAGCTTTCGCGGAGCAATTCAACGGAATATTCGACGATCATATGCGAATGATGCTTCCAAGTTCACTTCACGTACAGTAACTGAGACTTTAGTTGAAGAGCCTGAGTTGGAGACCGAAAGTCAATCAAAGGAAGTACACGAGAAAAGCGAAGCAGCCAAGATAGCATCAATAGAAGATGCAAGTACTGAGGCAGTTGAATTGAGCTCTTTTCGACCAACTTACATTAATCCTGTCACTGGTGCCACGCACATGACATCGTCACTCAAATTGTACCCTCGATTGAAGCGACCAATGCCGATGAACGTCGAACTTTTACATTACGCGCCAATTCGACTACCCGTGAAGTACAACGAAAGAGTATGCGACTTGTTATTACACGCATACTACCCTGATGCTCTTGAGCTTTTTGCCGAGTTTGCTTTACGTGCCGCGTTCTACTTTAAAATGCCAGCTCGCGTATCTCCTCTTCCTACACGAATCGAGCGATGGACTATGCCACGATCTCCATTCGCACAGGCTAAGACTAAGTCTAATTATGAGCGAATGACGCATAAGCGATTAATCAAAGTATACGACACAGATATGAAAACTCTCGAGCTTTGGTTGGGATTCTTGCGGAAATATGAAATGGCAGGTGTCGGTATGAAAGCCAATATGTTTGCTATGGAAGATCTTGGACCAATTGATCTCCAAAAGGAGGCTGAGAAGACAAAGGTCGTTGCGCCTGTTGAGACTCCTGCCTGGAGAAAGAGACTTGACAGAAGACCAGCACGAAAAGTTGCTGCGAAGGCTACAGCTTAGATGCTTGTCGATTAATTCGAGGGTTTCAAGGTCTGAATGTACAAGTTTGTAAATATTTGATTCATGATTTGATTAGGGGTTTGTTTGTCAGACATTTTTCAGCATTGAAAAGAATGTAAAATATAGTGTTAATTTGACATACTATCGATAGTCATCACGTGACTTGCTGAAGACCTTTAGAGCGGATAATTCTCAATGAAGTCATGTATTTTTCTCAGTGTTCAAAAGCAATAAAACACAAACATGCTTAATTTGAATGGAAGCTTATACAAGTTATCAGACCAGGCTTTAGAACCGCGTCAATGTTCGCTTCTTAACGCTGATTTCAACGCAGACAAGTTTGCATCATTGCGCCATTTAAACTTCGTCAAACCTAATCGTCTCAATTTCGAGAAATGGAACATCCTACTAACCTACTCTACATAAGATATTTTATAAATGAATCATAAAAGTATTACTACTGCAACATAAAGACCTGTCTATATATATATACGCCTGAACCGAAACACAAACCCAGAACAAAAACCCACAGTTCAATGCCAACCAAAATATAAAACAACCAATACAGACTAAAACAAATAAAAATACAAACAATGACAACACTTGATTATGTAAGTATAAACGCTCTTCTGCTCTATACTGGTCAAACCTCTAATAAAATCAAGAAACATCTAAACACGCTCCTCCCAATTTGTATATCTATGGATATATAGATCTTTGTTTATCAGTTTAGCAAAAAACGTCTCATTTCCGTAAACAGAGTGGGCATTGGGGATTGGCACTCTGTGTGACTTGTTTGAAATAGTATCCCAAACTTCGACCTCGCCTGCGGGTCCTTTTGTGGTATTGACGCCATGGAAGAGATACATACATTGTGATTTCTTCATAGTGATACACTCCTGTAATGGATAATAATCGTCCGCGTTGAGGTACTCTTGTAAGTTTGTGCTTGATTTAATGGCAGCACATTCAGGATAAAACTTCGACATTGACTCGATTCCGGTCTTCTCGTCGACAGACATAAGATAGAGACAATGACCACGATGTAAGACGCCTTGTCGGGAAATAGCATAGGAGATCTTGCCGTTTCCACAAATTAATTGGAAAAGACGGTTGAATCGAAGTTCGGTACCAGGTAAGATTCCGATAGAAGAGATGACATTTCCTTGCAAATCGTATGTCTTTGCATAACCTGGAAACATGAAGTTTGTTCGACGAGGATAGTCGTTGGCGTAAGGAGGAAGAGAGAACAGGTAAATTTTCTTTTCAGAGAAGATGGCAGAAGTATCCCATAAACCAGTGACAGTGTATTGGAATTGCGAAACAAGCTGTCGCGTTTTGAGATCCCAAACCATGAAAAACTTATGTGGAGATCCGTTTGCAACACTGAAGCGCGCGATAAGGTGCTCACCGTCGCAACTGAATGGATTTAAAATCGCAGGCCGGCTCTGAGGTGGGTAGGGGAAAACCATGAGTTTCTTTGAGATTGTGGGGTCCGCATCCTCGGGAGTGACATCTGGAGTCGATGAAGCGTCCCAATGAGCCGCTCGAAGATCAAAGACAAAGATGGCGTCTTTATCAGACTCGATCCAAGACAGATAACTTCCGTGTTCGGAGACATTCATATCGGTGACAGCTGTTGTGCCAAAGTCGAGAGAGACAGGCTCCATAGATTTCTTTGAAAAATCCCAGATGAGGAAACGACGATCAGCTTGGAGGTAGAAGACGAGGTATGAGTCAGAGTAGGCTGTGCATGAGATTTGACTGGTGACGTCGCTTTGCAAATGACAAAGGCGAGATTTTGACAAACTTAAGGAAGTAACAGCATGCTCGTCAAATGCCTTGTGAAGGAAACGGTCGTAGGTGTCTGTGGGAGCATCGGGAGCCAGATGGTCAGGAAGTGGGCCGCACAATTGGGAGTAAACGACGGCTGAGGAGAAGATGGAACGCCATGTGCGAGAAACCAGCTGGAAATGGACAAGATCGGTTAATCGAGGGACATATTTTGCAATATCCGGAATAATATCAATCGGTAGATTACCGATGATATCAAAAGAAGCTGCTTCAGCCATGCTTTGGTTGGAGATTGACGAAGAAAGACGATGGGGCCTGATAAGATAGGCTACAATGCACGTGACAGTAGATCGAGCTGTGCCTGAGCTGTCAAAAGCTAGTTGCACAAACTAAGTGTGATTGAAACAGTAGACAATAACACGAACTTGGGGTGTGTCTATGGGAGAGGTATTGTTTATTTATATATACACAAAGGCTGAGCTTGACGTTGGTTTGTCTTCGGCCTCGTCCCGGTTGTGATTTGCGGCAGCAGCAGCGGCGGTGGCGGCGGCGACTCGGCTGCGCGCAAACCAACTCTCGCTTCTCAATGCTATCTTCATCGCCCCCACAAAACTGCGTAACGTGGCAAATGAATAAATTAATAGTTTTCAAAAGTCAATTTCAATTGAGTTGTTTTATTTTGTTGTTATCGTGTAGACTGTAGCTAGGCACAGTAATAGTTACGTAGGCATGTTTCTTCGATTCCAACCTTCTCATCGACAACTTGACACCGACGAAGCGCCGCGATGAGCCCACAAAATAGAGCACGTCCGTGCTAAAAACACTATAAAATACCGAAAACACAAAATAGACTTTGGAATCTCCGAGTGACGCACACTCCCCCCCGTGTTCTTCCGTGCCGACCCGCATTGTTCCGTGCAGCGCCTTTTCGGACCCTAGCCCTTGCTTGCATCTTAAAGGGTTCTGTACTATAACAACATATTGAAGGGGTTTGTAGATATAGTAGTTATTTGAGGGGTTGGTGTATTACTTTTCACAGCGAGGAGAGGCGGCCAATCAAATTGCGGCCAAAGGCGAAGTTGGTTGAAAGCGATATTGGAAGAGACAATTACAAGCTCACGGTAGACCTCATCGAGCCAAAACCCCAACTTCAATCTTATTCTTGTTTTACACGTAGCAACAATGGCTGGAGGACACGGACACGGACCTAAATCCTACTCAGGTCCTATTGATATTCATCCTCCTCGGGCGTTCTACCGGTATTCGAATTTGGTTCTCGGTGCGTCAATGTGGTTCTGGATCATGTACAGATTAAAAGAGGTGTGTGAAAATCTTTTGAAATACTATATTCAATTTTCAGAGTGCTAACTGCTAAAAATTTAGGACGGTCCCGTTTTATTTGTACGTTTTGGTCGATACTCGAACCTTTTTTCAAATATAGAACTAACAATCATTAGGGATTCCGTCACCCATGGGAGGGTCACCACGGT